>CM076581.1:502447319-502554546 GCA_034641835.2 Pinus albicaulis | reverse complement strand
GGGCCCTCAGGGCCTTTACCTAAACAAATGGTCCCCTGACTTCGACCCCACTCAGGATGTTCCCTCGGCTGTCCCGGTTTGGGTTAGACTCCCTCACTTGCCTCTCCACTGTTGGAATCCAAATTCTCTCCAGACCATAGGAAATGCTTTGGGAAAATACATAGATCAAGCGGTAAGAAAGTATCAGTACTCATGTGCCCGCATCTGCGTAGAAGTAGATCTCGAAGAAGGATTACCGGAAGCAATCAAGCTCACTGTTGCTGGGTGGACGCATGTCCAAGAGCTGGACTATGAACAGCTGCCCTTTAAATGTAGGCACTGCCACGGGCACGGTCACTTCGCAAAGCACTGTAAGAAGAAGGCGGAGGAACAGGTGGATAAACAAAATGGGGAACAATGGACCCTAGTCCAAAAAAACACTAGCTCAAAAAAAGGCGCAGGCAAAGGAAATATGACTGGAGGTCAACCAAGCTCCAAAAGCAACCAAGAAGCGGAAGCTCCTCCAAATGCACCAGAAGGAGAGCAGGACATACAAGCTAACCTAAATCAGGAGAACGAGGAACAGCCGGCCCCTTCCCCTCCAAATAAAGAGAGAGAGGAAACAATTCAGGTGGAGGAAAATCAAGGCTCTCCCACTAATCCTTCCTACGCAGAAATAGCAAGGAAAAAACCAGTGGTTAGTTCTAGTTCTTCCGAAGATGAACTCTACGAGCGCCCTTCCAAAAAAGCAGGAAGGAAATCTCGTAAAGAGAAGAGGGAAGAAGAGGCAGAAAGACTCAAGATTCAAGGAAGTCAATCCACAATAGAAATGTCTATTGGGCGAAATATCAGACCAAGGCCTTCCAAGGGAGGCCCCAATCCCCCTCTTTGTAAATAATGAATCTCGTCTCTTGGAACTGTACAGGTCTGGGGAACCCCTCTAAAATAGAAGCAGTCAGGGACCTACTGAAAGCAGACCCCTCAGACATTCTTATGCTCCAGGAGACCAAAATAGAAGGGCAGGCCCTTCTAGAGTTAGGTAGAACAAAGTGGAACAAAAAAGCAGGAAAAGCAGTCAGCTCAAGGGGAACCTCTGGAGGGCTGGCAACACTTTGGATGGATGACCTCTTCCAGCTGCTTAGGTCCCATGAAACCCAGCACTGGATATACACGGAGCTGAAGCATAAGGCAAGTAAGTTGACCATCTCTCTCTTCAATCTCTATGTTCCAGTGACTTATTCTGAAAAGCGAGAATGCTGGGATACACTTGAGGCCTTTCTTGAACAGACCAATCCCAGCAATATCATACTAGCCGGGGATCTGAACATTGTTCTGAAAGCAAAAGAAAAGAGGGGGGGGGACAGCTCCAGTGATCCTATGTTGGCCAAGGTTGAGGAGATCACCCAGCTCTGGGACCTTCTTGATTTCAGGCCCATTCGTGGCATTTACACTTGGACTAATAATCGGGTTGGTACGGAGCACATTTCTGCTCGTTTAGACCGTTTCTTGGTACAAAGCTCCATTATGATGAACAAGAAAATAACCACCAAAATTCTGCCCAAGCTCTCCTCAGACCATAAACCCATACAGCTCCATTTGGAAGATGAAGAAGACTTGGGTCTGCTTCCTTTTCGATTCAACCCACTCTGGATCGAGAGAGATGGATTCTTGGAGACTGTCAAGGCAGCATGGGCCAAACCAATCTCCGGATCCTCCAGCTACGTATGGGAGCAAAAGCTGAAAGCTACAAAGCAAGCTCTGAAGGACTGGATAAAAGCACCGGATATCAACCCCATCAATCAGAGAAAGGAGGTTGTGCAGTCTTTGTCGGATCTGCAAACTGATATGGAAAACAGAGATATCACATCTGAGTTGCTCGAGGAGGAAGTAAAAGCACAAAGAGCAGCGTACCAACCTTTTCGTAAGGAAGAAGAATACTGGAGGCTTAAATCCAGAAGCCTTTGGTTGAAGGCCGGGGATCGGAACACTCCCTTCTTCCACCGGCAATATAGAGCTCGACTGTCGAAGAACTACATAGCAGAAATCAAAACAGCCGAGGGTCAAGTATGTAAAGGATTCAATCAAGTTAAAGTCGCTGCTGAAAACCACTACAGGAACTTGTTCAGAGAAGAAACTCAAAGCAATGACGAGGAGGTGGATGACTTTCTCTCCTATGTTCCCTCCCTTATCAGTCCTGAAGACAACTTAAATCTCTGCAGACCCATTACTGAGGAGGAAATCATAAAAGTTATTTGGTCCATGGAATCAGACAAGGCTCCTGGGCCGGATGGGTTCACAATCCACTTCTACAAATCCTGCTGGCACATTATCAAGGCAGATATGCTTAAAATGACAAGAGGATTCATGCAGAAAGCCAAGATTGGTGGAGGAACTAAGTCCACTTATCTGGCTCTAATTCCTAAGGACACCAATCCTGACTCCTTTGCTAGATTTAGACCTATCTCGCTGTGCAATGCTTCCTATAAAATCCTGGCAAAACTGCTGGCGAGTCGGATCAAGCCACTGTTAAAAAAACTGATCTCCAGCAACCAAGGTGGCTTCGTGGAGGGTAGGCACATTCTGGACAACGTGATCCAAGTTCAGGAGACAATACACTCAAGTAAGCAACGAAAGGAGAAAGGTATGTTGATTAAACTAGATATGGCTAACGCCTTTGATAGAGTTAATCATAGCTTCCTATCTAAGGTCCTGCTCTCCTTTGGTTTTTCGATACATTTTGTCCATTTAATAAAAGCCTGCATTGACAGTCCATGGATTGCTCCGTTAGTTAATGGCAGACCCGCTAACTTCTTCCAAGCTCAGAGAGGTATCAGGTAGGGTTGCCCACTCTCCCCCTTCCTGTATATCATAATGGCGGACTCCCTCAGTCGTAAGCTTACTGCTGAAAGAATAGCAGGACATATTCCGGGCCTCAAACCTTCAAATGGAGCTGAACCATTGAACCATGCTCTCTTTGCCGACGATTCTCTCCTACTCGGAGGAGCCTCCATCAGAATAGCCAGAGCTTTCGACTCAGTCCTCAGAAAGTACTGCAGAGTTTCAGGTGCCTTGGTTAACGAGAGTAAGAGCGAAATATATAGCTGGAACATAGATCAGAATGAACTCACTGCAATCTCTGCTCTTCTTGGGTTTAAAGGTCAGGCAAACTGGGACAGGTTTAAATATCTTGGTCTTCCCATAACTTCTGGAGTAAACAAGAGATAGTTATGGAGCGACATAATCTCAAAAATTAAATCCAAAATTGCTGCGTGGGGAGGCAACTGGCTAACTAAGGGAGGTAAAGTAATCTTAATTAAAACGGTGCTGTCTGCACTCCCAATCTTCCAGGCAGCTTTCCTCCTTGCTCCAAGAAATGTGATGGAGCAGATCTCCAGGCTGCTCAGAGATTTTCTTTGGCAGGGAGGGAAAGGCAATGAGAGGAAAATGCATCTGGTTAACTGGGATGTGGTCAAAAAGCCATTGTCTGAAGGCGGACTGCAAATTAGAGATCCCATGCTTGTCAATCTTGCTTTGGGAGGAAAGATTCTGTGGAAGCTGTTCAATGAACCCTCTCATCCAATCAGTGTTAGCCTGCGCTCAAAGTATGGTCCCATTAACGCTCTCTCCAACCTACAGACAGCTAGCGCTCCCAATAGCACGCTGGTCTGGAAATTATGTTGTAAAAGCAGCAATTTTTTCAAAAAATTAATCTACAGGATTCCAGGGAACGGCAAGCGTACGCATCTATGGATTGACAGTATAATGGGAAGTGAGCCACTTGCTCAGATGGAAGACATTGCAGACCTCGGGAATTGGCTGGAGCGCGCAGGTGTAAACAGACTGTATGATATCTCGACCTGGGATCAGCGTGGAGATTGGAACGGATGGGATTTCCACAGAGTGCCAGCACGGTTTTCCCATCAACAAGCACTGCTTGTCGATCTGTTGGATGATGCTGCACCTGTTTGCAGATCCAAAAAAGATAGATGGGGGTGGGGACAGTCTGGAGTCTATACCACTGCAGCTGGGTATAATGCTTTACGGGTCATAAGGAATGGTAGTCAAACTAAGGAGTTTTGGAAGAATGTGTGGGAGCCGCTTTCCCTTCCAAAAGTAAACTTCTTCTTCTGGACCTTGGTCCATAACAAGCAGCTTACGGGGGATAATCTGGAAAAAAGGAAAATAGCTGGGCCTCACAGATGTGTGTTATGCTGTAACAATTTCGAAACAGCCCAGCATCTTTTCATGGAGTGCAGATTTGCTGAAGAGGTTTGGGTTCTCACTCTTCAGGACTTGCAGATTCCAGCCCCCTTGCAGAACTCTGTAGCAGACCTCTTTGCCTCTTGGAGTCAACACTATCCCCATCGAATCCCTTCCAAATCTTTCTGGCGTAGAATCTGGATAGCGCTCCCAAAATATGTATGCTGGCAGATCTGGTTGGCCCGCAATCAGAAGATTTTTAAAGAGCTGCTTTATACCCCTCTGCAAGTCGCTGCAAAAGCTAAATCCTTCCTCCTGGAAGCGGCCCAAATTCAGTATTTTAAAGAAGATCATTTGCTACTGCCCGAAGAAAAGCGCTGGCTTGGTATGCTTGCGCCCCATCCACGTAAGTACCTTCAACCCCCGCAAGGTGACAATCCTGAATGGCGCATAAGAGACGAGGATGATTTTTTTCAAAATTGGTGGAGGTCCCAAAACATTTCCACTATCTTTTTCGACGGGGCGTCCAAGGGGAATCCGGGTGCTGCTGGTGCGGGTGGAGTTATTTACTCTCCTGGTGGGTTTTCCAAAGATTGGTTCTGCTGGGGACTTGGCAAGAAATCCAACAACCACGCAGAGATCCTAGGGCTCCTAAAAGCTTGTCTTATGGCAAGAGATAAGGGAATCAAAGTGCTCCAAGTCTTCGGTGATTCAGAACTGATAATAAAACATATAAACATGGAGACTCCGTTCGGCAATGCCAGCCTCAACAAAACTCTGGACAGATTGAAGAGAGTCCTCCGAGACTTTGACAAGTGTAAACTTCATCACATTTTGAGAACGTCAAACAATGAAGCAGATGAGATGGCAAACAAAGGCAGCTCGCTCATGAAAGGGAAGATCATTGTAAACAACATAAGCTCCGTCCAGATGCCTTGAAAGTACTTATTGACTGTTAGATGCAGTAGATAGATCTCTGCTTTGTAAAAGGGGCTGCCTCGGCAAAGACCCATAATCTTTCTTACTTACTAAAAACATATCCGTTACAGTTAAAAAAAAAAAAGTTCAATTCAATTTTACATGAATAAAAAAATTTAGGAGTAATCAAACATACAATTTCAAAGTCTTACCATGTAAGTTGCATCCTTGAGTTTGCTTTACCCTTGAAGCTTGTTAATAACATTAGAAACTGTGTGTCTGAATGAAATGTCACAAATCGCCAAAGTGGTGATGTTGTCACTTCTTGAAAACCCGTAACCACTTTACTAAAAGCTTGATAAGTATATGGTTCTCTATCATATTCAATGTCTAGGAAATTGAAACCATGAGGAATATTTGCAATAACTAGGCCATATTCCCTTTTAGGTATTAGTGATGCAATGTCTTCACAGTCACCTTGTATTATTTGATATTGGACACTGTCGAGCCCATTCCAAATGTAATGATTAAGAGTAGGATCTAGTTCAACATTCATAAGACGCTTCCTTCTCATGTTATCCATCTTAATTCTTTCAATAAAGCTTTTGAAAGTATCTGGTACTCCATTTCCATCCTTCTTTGACATCTTTAATGACATATATATGTGTGTGTGTGTGTGTGTGTAAGTAATAAAATAAAAATAGTTTAAATATGAATAAAATGAATTTATAAATCAACATACCTTATTGAATGCAATATAAAACTCTTTTAGTGTTGATGTAGAACTTGCTTATGGGTAGTTGCGTACAACATCATCCCAACTGTCTTCATTCAACATTTTAACCATGTGTTCTTGTATTTTCATAAAAAAATTCTGACTGAATAAATCAAGTTAAAAGCGTTAATATACTGACATGTATAACAAATTCTACCAACATCATTATGTTTTATTTAAAAGAAAATTATAATGAAATAAAAATAAGAAATAATTCAAGAAACTTACTTTTGAAATTCTGCACACATTTCTTCCATTGATAATTCACCCGACTTCACACGGGCTAATACTGATTTGACTAAGTTATCATCCTTCACACCTTGCATTGTTCTCCAAGGTGTAATAGTCATATCCTCTGGAAGCTGCTTCATTTCAGGACCCCCCTTACTGTTGGTACATATTATGGGTTTACTCTTTCTAACCTTCTAATTTTTTATGGAAATATTCTCCCACTGATCAAAAATCTTCATCAATCAAATCCCATACCTCCCCAGTTCTAAATGCCAACTGAAAAATGTTATCTGTGCCTCTGAAGAGATTTGTATTCAATTTTCCATCTTTTTCTTTTTTTCATCAATTTGATAACCTGTTTCCATTAAACATTCCTTTCGAAATGCTACACTAACTTGTGTCTTATCCCCACCACATTTTTCTATGAATTCATTATGAATAAATCTGACCCTTTGGATGAAATTCATTTTCATTTTGTACTCATTATCTGCATTATGATCCCATGCCAATAACTTTGATTCTATTTCTGTTAAGCCAACGTAAATGATGCATTTCACTGTTTGAAAAATATAGTTATTGGGATATTCTGCAATCAATTGTCTCTTAGCCTCTATCGAATGGTTCCCTCCAATTACATAATATTTATAATCAAAACATTTTGTCTTGTCAAATGCTTGTTTGTTGGGAACCTGACGTGGATTGACAAGAACCACATAATCCACCACATGTGCATATGGATTGAACCTGAACAATGTTTTCAGATTATGTACATGTAGGTGATGGGCCTTTCTAATTTGATATTAAGATTGTCCTTCATATGGGCTATAAAATTGGTTAACATTAAGCTCAAATGTTTTGCCACCAAGAATTAATTTATTCTTCCTCAACTCTTGTCGAATAGCATTTTATTTTGTTTTAATAATGCCATCCTCTAACTCAGCACCTGGTGTTATGATTTCTCTGCCTCCGGGAGAGATTTCAGTTTGTTCTTCACTGCTTCTCACGACCTTTACAGGTTCACCAATATTTGATTTCGTAGTCTTATTGGATAACATATCAGTTTTTTTATAAACAAGCTCTCCTTCATGAGGTAAAAGAGAGACATCTTTGGCGATTTTTCTTTTTGGTGTCTGATATGTTTTCTCATTTTGCACAATAGTTCTAATCTCCTCCTCACTAATTCTATCATAATTTTCTGTTTCATGTTCGACACCTTCAAAAGAAACATGTTTAAGTTTACTAGATTGACCCACCTTAGTGACTCTTGGTTGATCCCCTCTTTGTACTGTTGCAGTGTCACGAGCTATTGCTCTTTGCTTTAATCTCCTTTCCTCTGCTTTGTCTTTGTGGATGTTGAACCCTTAGTTAAAGTTGAGAGGGGGGGTGAATCAGTTTAACACATACATGAACTTTTAAAACTTTTCTCTTAAACCTTATTTACACCTTCACTTCATGATCAACTTAATATGTGAGCAATCTTTATTAGTGAGCAGCAAGTATCAAACAGATTTTTTAATTGTAACAACAATATTAATATGTGAGCAACAAGTATTAAGCAGATTAGATAAATCACATAAACACATGCACAAAGACACCAAATATAAGTGGAAACCCATAAAGGGAGAAAACCACATCTTATTATTGTTGTGATGCAAAGGCAAGCTCCAACTCCCTCTCACCACTGTTTTTCTGTAGGCACCAACCTACAGGAGGCTCCTACCTCAATTCTGCAAGCTACAACTTGCAAGGAAGCTCCAACTCCCATTAATTTTTTGTAGGCACCAACCTACAGGAGGCTCCAACCTCAGTCAGCTACAACTGACATTTTATCAAGCTACAACTTGATGTGGAAGCACCAACTCCCATCTATTTTATGCAGGCACCAACCTACAGGAGGCTCCTACCTCAGTCAGCTACAACTGACATCTATCAAGCTACAACTTGATAGGGAAGCTCCAACTTCCTTACTCTTTCAAAGAGAAACACTTGCTGATTTACCTTGGATATCAGCTCTGTTCTGTTCCATCTGCTCTGCTGTTCATCTATTCTCATATCTGCCCTGTATCATCTCTGCATCTTTTCAGATTATCTATCAGCTTCTCCTTCTTCTCTGCTCAGCTCCTCTTTCTTCTCTGCTTCACTGCTTCATTTCTGCATTTACTTTACTCACACTCTCTCTCTATTCTAACACTTTCTTTGGCATTTCAAAATGATATTACTTATAGAATTTTTTGATGACTGTTTGTTTTCTTCTAGGAATTAGAAATGAATGGTCATACCCCTTGGTCTTCTGCCTCCTCATTTCTTTATCCAACTCAATTTAAAAATCATAATAATATGTACACAATTTCATGCTACAGTGGGATTTTGTCTTTTCTTTAGGATACTTGCCTTTGCATCACAAACAATAAAAAATAATTACATCATTTAAATTTACATTCTTAATTTCATATTTCAATATCACTTAGCTCCTTTTCAGTTATATAACTCAATTTCACTCAGCTCCTTTTCTGGATTTTGGATTTACTGGCTTTGTCCTTTTTTTTTTCATTTTTTGAGTGACTGTTCTGTGTACCTTGATTTACTGTAATTGTGTGCACCTGTGAATGTATACCTGTCAAACCTGTAATATCTGTGAATCTCTGTCAGACCCATAATTTTATCCTTGTGTTTAATCACCTGTTCACTGTGCTTTTGTGCACCAACTGCATATATACCTGCTTCTCAGGTTTATTCTCAATTACATATACATCTGGACAATATATATTCAGAAAAGAGAGTATAGTGACACTTGATGCAGCAGGGTTACCACAAAGCCTCGGTTCAACATCACAGTCCTGGTTTAGCTCAACTTTTTCATCAGCTGTGTGTATAATTGTATTCAAGTTTCATGCCCAATTATATTCCAACCCGACAATTTCACTCTGCACTTATTCTACGCTGACAAACTCAAACAAATAAGTCTGGTCATTTTAATGTCTCAATTCACTGAATTTGGACCCCAAGGAGAAGTTGGTTCTACTGTAGCGTGGCTCTGTCAGTGTTTCCCTTAGTTCACTTCCGCATGGCTCTTTTATTTTCCTTGTAAATTTTAGTTATCAATTTTAGAGAAATTGATAAATAAATATAATTAGCAGCTTTTGAATGTCATATTGTATTTCCTGGCTTGTATAGTCGTCTCAGAACTTTATATATAGCTGTTCAACCCTTTATAACTTTATATATAACTGTTCAACCCTTTATAACTTTATCGCCATCCCGACGGTCCATTATATATATCTATGTGTTAACAGAACCCAATAGTTTGGGCTATTAGAACCATATTATTTAATTCTTGGCATATTAACCCACAATCACATATTTCATTATTATACGAAATATATCCATATATTACGGCGTTAAACCGGACCTTGTACTAAAGTTAATCGACCAAATTTGTTACATTTATCTCGCCCAGGACCTGATACAGCAAAGCGACCAACCAGATACTTACCGTCCCTGGCTTCTTCTGGACTCTTCTATTAAACCTTGGAAAAGTTCAACACGCGATCGCCATTGATATGAGCCTTCGGATCGACGACTTGTGTTAATTTAAGCTCATTATCTTGGTTCCAATGGTTAATCGCCAAGGCGCACTGTGATGGCTTCCATCTGCTCAGGGGACACGCGTCACCAATCCCATCTCGCGACTCTTCCAACGTCACAGCCTTCCATATAATGGTGGTGCGGAGAATACCACTTCCAGCCTTTACTGTTCACCAAACCACGTTTACTGTTCACCGGTCATGGTTCCGTCTTCCTCCAGGTTCCGTCTTCGTCCTTTTACTCCGGTTTTCGCCTGTTATATATGAAAAGGTTCTTTTCGTTTATTTAATCTGACCCAGGGTTCCAGCCTCGGTTTGAATATTCTATTCTTCTTCGAGCACACTCAGATACAGCACGACATGATTAAACCACAACATCGACCGAAGTCGATTTCTTCAACTAAATACGAGTGCAATTTATCTAATTGTGGAGTATATCTACTACATTATCACACCCTTTCCATATTGATAGGCAGACCTTGGCAGTTTACACGATTGACCTACAAGAACTTAAGGGAATTTCACACAAGAATTTCACCAATAAATGCACAATTCTTCATAAACAAATATAAGTATATATACAGGTGGTAGGTCTCAAAAAAATTCTTACAATTTCATAACAACCAGATATTCAACTCGGTGGCCATTATTCTCCTATTCTGTTACTGAAGAGGTTCTCTGCCTCTCTCCAGCTCTCGGGCTCCATCTCCAGCCTCTTCTGCCATTTAAGCAATGTTCCAACTCATCCCCAAGCATATTAAGTCTTTACCACAGGGTTTTAGTCTTCAATCAAAGTCTATGCCATACAAACTCAATTAATGAATAATTGCTCAATAATTCATCTGCAAACTGTATTGCACTGCTTTTCAACTCCATTGCTCTGTCTCTAATTCCTTTGTTGCTTCTGCTGCCTCTGCTACCTCTCTGTCTCTTTTGCCTTATGGATATTTTAGGTGTTTCTCCTGTCTTTAACTTTGCCATCTCCTTTGCCATCAATGACAACATTTCCAACAGTCTCCCCCTTTGGCATTGATGGCAACATACTTCCTCTTCTTGCCTTTTAAAAACCCTTTTTTTTTTCTCCCCCTTTGACATCAATGGAAAAGGGTTGCTCATTTCCTGGTCTTCTTTCTGCATTTCCTCTCTCTGAGTTATGTTTAGGCCATCTTCTGCTGACTTTGTACCATTCTGCTCCAGACTAATGTACAAGACTTGTTGAGAGAACACTTTGAGGATTATTGGACTTGAATATACACTGTAAATTGATACAATCCAAAGCACAGTCTCCTTTTACTAGTATAAGGCTGAAAGTGAGGATAATGATCCTTCATAGAACACATTGTACCAGCTTTATTTAATCAGAGATGTATGATTGGATCAAGAACTAAAATACTGAGAAGGCTTCAAATATGCTTCTGTCTCTGTCTGATGTAGTGAGCTAATATATTTCTATTGAAGAAGATTGTAGATTGAATATGTCTTTTCCTACAATACTCATCTGCAGTCCCACACCTGTTCAATTATGATAATGATGCCAATATATCCTTTTATTGCTATGGTACACCTTTCCTGCCTATTGGTGATGATATGAGCTAGGATGTTGACAAGGATATTACATTTAAAGACTGAAAGGTCCTTGTTGATGTTGTGAACAATGAATCAAACCAGAGTTTACATCTTATTATAAGAATAGGCAATATCTTTCAATATTAAGGGCCAACTGACATTCCTTCTTGTACAATGTGCTTTCAAAACAAACCCTTCAATGCATTGGTCAGTTTCACTTATCAACTATGCAGTTTTATTTATGACATATTGGTATGTATGTCAATAAGAAATCTCTCTTTAAAGGTGGATTACCAGTAAATCCTTTGTGCTGAAGTAGGATTTAGATGATTTAAAAAAAAACTTTTGAGCTTCAGATGGTAATCACAGTTAGTCCTTTACTCTTCAGATACTTTGACTGTTATATCAAAATGAACTTCCACAAAAGCATAGTCAATATGTTTAATTGAAAACTCAGCTAACAAACTTCATCCAATTTATGAACAATCTTCAGATAGAGGCCTTGAAGATATATGTACTGACTTCAAGAAGGCATGCAGTTATATATATAGAAACATAGACTTCTTTAATGTCTAATATAATGTTTCAAGTGTAAACAAAGCACTGATCTTTTAGCTCTATTATTGACCTTTTCATGCTGAATGCAGATAACCCTGGGAATTTTACCTTGATGCAGTCTTGCCATAGTCCTTTGATCCTGTGGACCTGTATCATACTGCTGCTCCACTGATAATGCTTGGTAATCTGTTGATAAGCATGCTGCTCGTACCTAACCATCAATTGATATTATTTTGATAAAATATGCAGAGATTTCACTTTAGCTTGCACATTTACCCATAATTTAAGACTTCCTTCATAAATTTTTCTATTGAGCTTTCCATTGTTCACCTCAACAGTCATTAATATCCTCAATCTGATCTTTTCATCATTAACTATTTTCTTATTATGTCATTCTGTTCAAAGGAATGTCACTGCATTTTCCTTTGCTATGACAATTCCAGAATCATTGCTGCTTTATATTGCTTTATATATACCACTTCAACTGTTCTGACATGATGATCTTCAGAAAGACATCTTCAATTTCTATACTATGAGTCTTCATGGGCTGATTACTCAGAAATTTGTCACTTATTTGACTTCATTCCTCCAAGGAGACTTTTCATAGATCAATTATGTACTGACATCAAGATAGAAGACTCTTTTCTTACTTAATCTTCTTAATGTGATTCATTGTTAATTCTAGTAGAATGATACACAATGTGATCAATACTTAATGTGCTGATGTCTTCCAAGCTTACATGTTCATAGTTGATGTTCTCTCTACCACCAAGGCTTCTTATTGTCTTCTCTTCTTTCATCAATTTGTCTGCTACTTAATACTTCAGATGATCTTCTTCCTCTATAGTCTTCTTTTAGAGAAATTTTCTTTCCCTTCCTAATCTTATAACTGTTTTCATTCCAGGGAGCTCTTCTCAGGCTACTTTCATGGGGTCTATATATGAACTGCTCTCCCCCTGGGATGTTGCTTCATATTTGTCACTAGATGGATTTGAGCTTTGTTTCCTAGAGCAGCTCCCCCTGAGACTATGAAGGATTCATTATGTTATTGAGGTAATAGGCTCCCCCTTTCTCTTTTACTTCCATACTTTATTGGGGTTCTTCATAATGTCTGCACTTCTTTTAAATTCATAGTTTTGTTTGATTTGCTTTGATCCCATCATCTGTCTAGAGTTCTTTCATGTATATGGCAGATTACAGTCTTTTGCTTTGTGACCGAGTTTGAGGCATACATAACATCTTATTTGACCAATATGCATTTGAGCTGATGTATAATATTTTGTTTCTCTTCTTGGATATATTTTACAATCAACAATTTTATGTCCAAAATTATTGCATGCATAACAATAGCCATGGAAATGATTTGTGTACCTGGTGAAAGATTGTTCTTTCCAGTTGCTTGCTTGAGGGATTCTTCTCTTTTGCTGCATCCTTTGCTGATTGGATTGGATTGGCTTTGTCTTGCAATATGTTGCATTATGTCCTTGTTTGTGGCAGGAAAAACATGTGCTATTTTTCATAGGAGGGAGGAATCTCCTTTGACATCTTCCGAATTTGTTCAATACATCTTTAGGAGCATATGAGCCTTTAGCAATTGATTGTTTCATCTTCTCATTCTCTGTTCTTTCATTTTGCTGCTTGATTCTATTTGTTTCTCTGCAACTCATGTTCTTTCTAGATTCTATTTTTGTAGGAATCTGCTGAGTTGCTTTATTATCTTTTACAGCCTTCACAAAGATAATTTTCTTGTTATCTTCTACCTTGGGCTTACTAGTTTCTCCTTCATATCCTATCCCAGCCTTTATGAGAGGTGACCTTTGTGCATTTAGAATCTGATCCAACTGTTCAGAGCCTTTCATTAGAGGTGTATTCATTAATAGTTCTCTTTGGGCTTTTTCTAAGTTCTTTCTTAGGCTCACTACTTATTCTTCCAATCTTTCACATTCCTGACTTTTCTCTCTCATTGTGACCAAGTTTGAGGCATACATAACATCTTATTTGACCAATATGCATTTGAGCTGATGTATAATATTTTGTTTCTCTTCTTGGATATATTTTACAATCAACAATTTTATGTCCAAAATTATTGCATGCATAACAATAGCCATGGAAATGATTTGTGTACCTGGTGAAAGATTGTTCTTTCCATTTGCTTGCTTGAGGGATTCTTCTCTTTTGTTGCATCCTTTGTTGAATGGATTGGATTGGCTTTGTCTTGCAATATGTTGCATTATGTCCTTGTTTGTGGCAGGAAAAACATGTGCTATTTTTCATAGGAGGGAGGAACCTCCTTTGACATCTTATGAATTTGTTCAATACATCCTTAGGAGCATATGAGCCTTCAACAATTGATTGTTTCATCTTCTCATTCTCTGTTCTTTCATTTTGCTGCTTGATTCTATTTGTTTCTCTGCAACTCATGTTCTTGCTAGATTCTATTTTTGTTGGAATCTGCTGAGTTGCTTTATTATCTTTTACAGCCTTCACAAAGATGATTTTCTTGTTATCTTCTACCTTGGGCTTACTATTTTCTCCTTCATATCCTATCCCAGCCTTTATGAGAGGTGACCTTTGTTCATTTAGAATCTGATCCAACTGTCCAAAGCCTTTCATTAGAGGTGTATTCTTTAATAGTTCTCTTTGGGCTTTTTCTAAGTTCTTTCTTAGGCTCACTACTTCTTCTTCCAATCTTTCACATTCCTGACTTTTCTCTCTCATTTGTTGCAGCAGAGTGTCTTCTACTTTCTTTGCCTCTTCAATCTGTGTCTTCAGGCAAATAATTTCTTTTCTGTCTTCATATTCTTTCTCATCACATATTTGTACCAATCTCTTAAGGTCTTTGTTTTCATTCTTCAATTTTTCTATTTCAGTCAGAGCTGTGTCAAGTTTGACTTTTTCTTCTACTGCGATTTCTTCATGGCTCTTAATACCATTCACACTAGCAGGTACCTCATTTGATTGAACATCTTCCTTTTGACATGAATTTTTCTTCTTCTTGATTCTCTTCTCCTTCTTGACAATGCAATCCTTGGTGTCTACTCCATGGATGAAATGCAATCTGTCCCAGATTTCTTTTGTAGAGTCTAGATCCATTATCAACTCAAGGTCCTTGTTATGAAGACTATCATATATCACACATTTTGCCTTGGCATTCCTCTGTTGTTCTTTCACCGTGGGGGAGTCTGTGAAATAACCATCACATACAAGCTTCCATACTTCAGGTTCATAAGCCAATAATCCTGTTTTAACCTTATCTCTCCATTCAGGAAAGTTTGTTGTATTTAACACAGACACATTTTGATAGTCCATGACTTAACCAGATCTCCTTCAAGCTATTAAGCTTACACCAAAGGAACCTTCTCTGATACGAATTGTTGAACCCTTAGTTAAACTGAGAGGGGGGGGGGGGGTGAATCAGTTTAACACGTACATGGAATTTTAAAACTTTTCTCTTAAACCTTTTTTACACCTTCACTTCATGATCAACTTAATATGTGAGCAATATTTATTAGTGAGCAGCAAGTATCAAACAGATTTGTTAATTGTAACAACAGTCTTAATATGTGAGCAACAAGTATTAAGCAGATTAGATAAATCACATCAACACATGCACAAAGACACCAAATATAAGTGGAAACCCATAAAGGAAGAAAACCACATCTTATTATTGTTGTGATGCAAAGGCAAGCTCCAACTCCCTCTCACCACTGTTTTTCTGTAGGCACCAACCTACATGAGGCTCCTACCTCAATTCTACAAGCTACAACTTGCAAGGAAGCTCCAACTCCCATTAATTTTCTGTAGGCACCAACCTATAGGAGGCTCCAACCTCAGTCAGCTACAACTGACACTTTATCAAGCTACAACTTGATGTGGAAGCACCAACTCCAATCTATTTTCTGCAGGCACCAACCTACAGGAGGCTCCAACCTCATTCATCTCCAACTGACATCTATCAAGCTACAACTTGATAGGGAAGCTCCAACTTCCTTACTATTTCAAAAGAGAAACACTTGCTGATTTACCTTGAATATCAGCTCTATTCTGTTCCATCTACTCTGCTGTTCATCTATTCTCATATCTGCCTTGTATCATCTCTGCATCTTCTCATATTCTCTATCAGCTTCTCCTTCTTCTCTGCTCAGCTCCTCTTTCTTCTCTGCTTCACTGCTTCATTTCTGCATTCTCTTTACTCACACTCTCTCTCTCTTCTAACTCACCTTTTTCATATCAAAATGATATTACTTATAGAATTTCTTGATGACTATTCGTTTTCCTCTAGGAATTCGAAATGGATGGTCATACCCCTTGGTCTTCTGCCTCCTCATTTCTTTATCCAACTCAATTTAAAATCACAATAATTTGTACAAAATTTCATGCTACAGTGGGATTTTGTCTTTTCCTTAGGATACTTGCCTTTGCATCACAAACAATAAAAATAATTACAACATTTACATTTTTCAGTTATATAACTCAATTTCACTCAGCTCCTTTTCAGTTATATAACTCAATTTCACTCAGCTCCTTTTCTGGATTTTGGATTTACTGGCTTTGTCTTTTTTTTTGCATTTGTTGAGTGACTGTTCTGTGTACCTTGATTTACTGTAATTGTGTGCACCTGTGAATGTATACCTGTCAAACCTGTAATATCTGTGAATCTCTATCAGACCCATACTTTTATCCCTGTGTTTAATCACCTATTCACTGTGCTTTTGTGCACCAACTGCATATATAACTGCTTCTTAGGTTTATTCTCAATTACATATACATCTGGACAATATATATTCATAAAAGAGAGTATAGTGACACTTGATGCAGCAGGGTTACCACAAAGCCCCAGTTCAACATCACAGTCCTGGTTTAGCTCAACTTTTTCATCAGCTGTGTGTACAATTGCATTCAAGTTTCATGCCCAATTATATTCCAACCCGGCAATTTCACTCTGCACTTATTCTACGCTGGCAAACTCAAACAAATAAGTCTGGTCATTTTAATGTCTCAATTCATTGAATTTGGACCCCAAGGAGAAGTTGGTTCTACTGTAGCGTGGCTCTGTCAGTGTTTCCCTTAGTTCACTTCTGCATGGCTCTTTTATTTTCCTTGTAAATTTTAGTTATCAATTTTGGAGAAATTGATAAATAAATATAATTAGCAGCTTTTGAATGTCATATTGTATTTCCTGGCTTATATAGTCGTCTCAGAACTTTATATATAATTGTTCAACCCTTTGTAACTTTATATATAACTGTTCAACCCTTTATAACTTTATCGCCATCCCGACGGTCCATTATATATATCTATGTGTTAACGGAACCCAATAGTTGGGCTATTAGAACCATATTATTTAATTCTCGGCATATTAACCCACAATCACATATTTCATTATTATACGAAATATATCCATATATTACGGCGCTCAACCGGACCTTGTACTAAGGTTAATCAACCAAATTTGTTACATTTATCTCCGCCCCGGGCCCACAATACAACCAAACGACCAACCAAACGAATGCACCATACCTGGCTTAACTTCCGGGCTCTTCTATTAAACCTTGGGCAAGTTCAACACGCGATCGCCATTCGATATCGAGCCTTCAGATCGACGACTTGTATTAATTTCCCTCGACGTCTTGGTTCGATGGTTAATGCACGAAGGCGCACTTTAACCGGTGGCTTCCAATACGGCTCAGGGACACACATCACCAATCCCATGGAATCGCTCGCGACTCTTCCAATACCGCCTTCCGTATAATGGTGGTGCGGAGAATACCACTTCCAGCCTTTACTGTTCACCAAACCACGTTTACTATTCACCGGTCATGGTTCCGCTTCCTCCAGGTTCCGTCTTCTTCCTTTTACTCCGGTTTCCGCCTGTTATATATGAAAAGGTTCTTTTCATTTATTTAATCTGACCCAGGGTTCCAGCCTCAGTTTGAACAGTCTATTCTTCTTCAGAGCACACTCAATCTAGGCACGTATGATTAAACCACAACATCGACCAGAAGTTGATTTCTTCAACTAAATACAGAGTGCAATTTATCCCAAATTGTGGAGTACATATCTACACATTATCACACCCTTTCCTTTCTGAATACATAGGCAGACTTGTAGCTTGATTTACACAGTCCAGCTTCTACAAGAACTTAAGGGAATTTCACACAGGAATTTCACCAATAAATGCACAATTCTTCATAAACAAATATATGTATATATACAGGTGGTAGGTCTCAAACAAATTCTTACAATTTCATAACAGCCATATATTCAACTCGGTGGCCATTATTCTCCTATTCAATTACTGAAGAGGTTCTCTGCCTCTCTCCAGCTCTCGGGCTCCCTCTCCAGCCCTCTTCTGCCATTTAAGAAATGTTCCAACTCATCCCCAAGCATATTAAGTCTTTACCACAGGGTTTTAGTCTTCAATCAAAGTCTATGCCATAAAAACTCAATTAATGAATAATTGCTCAATAATTCATTTGAAAATTGTATTACACTTCTTTTCAACTCCACTGCTCTGTCTCTAATTCCTTTGTTGCTTCTGCTGCCTCTGCTACCTCTCTGTCTCTTTTGCCTTATGGATAGTTTAGGTGTTGCTCCTGTCTTTACCTTTGCCATCTCCTTTGCTTTCTTCTGCTACCTCTGCTACCTCTCTGTCTCTTTTTCCTTATGGATAGTTTAGGTGTTGCTCCTGTCTTTACCTTTGCCATCTCCTTTGCCATCAATGAAAACATTTCCAACAGTCTCCCCCTTTGGCATTGATGGCAACATACTTCCTCTACTTTCCTTTTAAAAACCCCTCTTTTTTTTTCTCCCCCTTTGACATTAATGGCAAAGGGTTGCTCATTTCCTGGTCTTCTTTCTGCATTTCCTCTCTCTGAGTTATGTTTAGTCCATCTTCTGCTAACTTTGTACCATTCTGCTCCAGACTGATGTACAAGACTTGTTGAGAGAACACTTTGAGGATTATTGGACTTGAATATACACTGTAAATTGATACAATCCAAAGCACAGTCTCCTTTTACTAGTATAAGGCTGAAAGTGAGGATCATGATCCTTCATAGAACACATTGTACCAACTTTATTTAATCAGAGATGTATGATTGGATCAAGAATTAAAATACTGAGAAGGCTTCAAATATGCTTCTGTCTCTGTCTGATGTAGTGAGTTAATATATTTTTTTTGAAGAAGATTGTAGATTGAATATGTCTCTTCCTGTAATATTCATCTGCAGTACCACACCTGTTCAATTATGGTAATGATGCCAATATATCTTTTATTGCTATGGTACACCTTTCCTGCCTATTGTTGATGACATGAACTAGGATGCTGACAAGGATATTGCTTTTAAAGACTGAAAGGTCCTTGTTGCTGTTGTGAACAATGAATCAAACCAGAGTTTACAGCTTATTATAAGAATAGGCAATATCTTTCAATATTAGAGGCCAAATGACTTTCCTTCTTGTACAATGTGCTTTCAAAACAAACCCTTCAATGCATTGGTCAGTTTCACTTATCAACTATGCAGTTTTATTTATGACATAATGGTATGTATGTCAATAATCAATCCTTTGTGCTGAAGTAGGATTTAGATGATTTAAAAAAAAACCTTTGAGCTTCAGATGGTAATCACAGTTAGTCCTTTACTCTTCAGATACTTTGACTGTTCTATCAAAATGAACTTCCACAAAAGCATAGTCAATATGTTTAATTGAAAACTCAGCTAACAAACTTCATCCAATTTATGAACAATCTTCAGATAGAGGCCTTGAAGATATATGTACTGACTTCAAGAAGGCATGCAATTATATATATAGAAACAAAGACTTCTTTAATGTCTAATATAAAGTTTCAAGTGTAAACAAAGCACTGATCTTTTAGCTCTATTATTGACCTTTTCATGCTGAATGCAGATAACCCTGGGAATTTTACCTTGATGCAATCTTGCCATAGTCCTTTGATCCTGTGGACCTGTATCATACTGCTGCTCCACTGATAATGCTTGGTAATCTGTTGATAAGCATGCTGCTCGTACCTAACCATCAATTGATATTATTTTGATAAAATATGCAGAGATTTTACTTTAGCTTGCACATTTACCCATAATTTAAGACTTCATAAATTCTTCTATTGAGCTTTCCATTGTTCACCTCAACAGTCATTAATATCCTCAATCTGATCTTTTCATCATTAAATATTTTCTTATTCTGTCATTCTGTTCAAAGGAATGTCACTGCATTTTCCTTTGCTATGACAATTCCAGAATCATTGCTGCTTTATATTGCTTTATATATACCACTTCAACTGTTCTGACATGATGATCTTGAGAAGGACATCTTCAATTTCTATACTATGAGTCTTCATGGGCTGATTACTCAGAGATTTGTCACTTATTTGACTTCATTCCTCCAAGGAGACTTTTCATAGATCAATTATGTACTGACATCAATATAGAAGACTCTTTTCTTACTTAATCTTCTTAATGTGATTCATTTTTAATTCTAGTAGAATGATACACAATGTGATCAATACTTAATGTGTTGATGTCTTCCAAGCTTACATGTTCATAGCTGATGTTCTCTCTACCACCAAGGCTTCTTACTGTCTTCTCTTCTTTCATCAATTTGTCTACTACTTAATACTTCAGATGATCTTCTTCCTCTATAGTCTTCTTTTAGAGAAATTTTCTTTCCCTTCCTAATCTTATAACTGTTTTCATTCCAAGGAGCTCTTCTCAGGCTACTTTCATGGGGTCTATATATGAACTGCTCTCCCCCTGGGATGTTGCTTCATATTTGTCACTAGATGGATTTGAGCTTTGTTTCCTAGAGCAGCTCCCCTTGAGACTATGAAGGATTCATTATGTTATTGAGGTAATAGGCTCCCCCTTTCTCTTTTCCTTCCATACTTTATTGGGGTTCTTCATAATGTCTGCACTTCTTTTAAATTCATAGTTTTGTTTGATTTTATTTGATCCCATCATCTGTCTAGAGTTCTTTAATGTATATGGTAGATTGTAGTATTTTTCTTTGTGACCAAGTTTGAGGCATACATAACATCTTATTTGACCAATATGCATTTGAGTTGATGTATAATATTTTGTTTCTCTTCTTGGATATATTTTACAATAAAAAATTTTATGTCCAAAATTATTGCATGCATAACAATAGCCATGGAAATGATTTGTGTACCTGGTGAAAGATTGTTCTTTCCATTTGCTTGCTTGAGGGATTCTTCTCTTTTGCTGCATCCTTTGCTGATTGGATTGGATTGGCTTTGTCTTGCAATATGTTGCATTATGTCCTTGTTTGTGGCAGGAAAAACATGTGCTATTTTTCATAGGAGGGAGCAACCTCCTTTGACATCTTCCGAATTTGTTCAATACATCCTTAGGAGCATATGAGCCTTTTGCAATTGATTGTTTCATCTTCTCATTCTCTGTTCTTTCATTTTGCTGGTTGATTCTATTTGTTTCTCTGCAACTCATGTTCTTGCTAGATTCTATTTTTGTAGGAATCTGCTGAGTTGCTTTATTATCTTTTACAGCCTTCACAAAGATAATTTTCTTGTTATCTTCTACCCTGGGCTTACTAGTTTCTCCTTCATATCCTATCCCAGCCTTTATGAGAGGTGACCTTTGTGCATTTAGAATCTGATCCAACTGTTCAGAGCCTTTCATTAGAGGTGTATTCATTAATAGTTCTCTTTGGGATTTTTCTAAGTTCTTTCTTAGGCTCACTACTTCTTCTTCCAATCATTCACATTCCTGACTTTTCTCTCTCATTTGTTGCAACAGAGTGTCTTCTACTTTCTTTGCCTCTTCAATCTGTGTCTTCAGGAAAATAATTTCTTTTCTGTCTTCATATTCTTTCTCATCACATATTTGTACCAATCTCTTAAGGTCTTTGTTTTCATTATTCAATTTTTCTATTTCAGTCAGAGCTGTGTCAAGTTTGGCTTTTTCTTCTGCTGTGATTTCTTCATGGCTCTTAATACCATTCACACTAGCAGGTACCTCATTTGATTGAACATCTTCCTTTTGACATGAATTTTTCTTCTTCTTGATTCTCTTCTCCTTCTTGACAATGCAATCCTCGATGTCTACTCCATGGATGAAATGCAATCTGTCCCAGATTTCTTTTGCAGAGTCTAGATCCATTATCAACTCAAGGTCCTTGTTATGAAGACTGTAATATATCACACATTTTGCCTTGGCATTCCTCTGTTGTTCTTTCTCTGTGGGGGAGTCTGTGAAATAACCATCACATACAAGCTTCCATACTTCAGGTTCATAAGCCAATAATCCTGTTTTAACCTTATCTCTCCATTCAGGAAAGTTTGTTGTATTTAACACAGACACATTTTGATAGTCCATGACTTAACCAGATCTCCTTCAAGCTATTAAGCTTACACCAAAGGAACCCGCTCTGATACCAATTGTTGAACCCTTAGTTAAACTGAGAGGGGGGGGGGGGGGTGAATCAGTTTAACACATACATGGAATTTTAAAACTTTTCTCTTAAAACTTATTTACACCTTCACTTCATGATCAACTTAATATGTGAGCAATATTTATTAGTGAGCAGCAAGTATCAAACAGATTTGTTAATGTAACAACAGTCTTAATATGTGAGCAACAAGTATTAAGTAGATTAGATAAATCACATCAACACATGCACAAAGACACCAGATATAAGTGGAAACCCATAAAGGGAGAAAACCACATCTTATTATTGTTGTGATGCAAAGGCAAGCTCCAACTCCCTCTCACCACTATTTTCTGTAGGCACCAACCTACAGGAGGCTCTATCCTCAATTCTGCAAGCTACAACTTGCAAGGAAGCTCCAACTCCCATCAATTTTCTGCAGGCACCAACCTACAGGAGGCTCCAACCTCAGTCAGCTACAACTGGCATTTTATCAAGCTACAACTTGATGTGGAAGCACCAACTCCCATCTATTTTCTGCAGGCACCAACCTACAGGAGGCTCCTACCTCAGTCAGCTACAACTGACATCTATCAAGCTACAACTTGATAGGGAAGCTCCAACTTCCTTACTCTTTCAAAAGAGAAACACTTGCTGATTTACCTTGGATATAAGCTCTGTTCTGTTCCATCTGCTCTGTTGTTCATCTATTCTCATATCTGCCCTTTATCATCTCTGCATATTTTCAAATTCTCTATCAACTTCTCCTTCTTCTCTACTCAGCTCCTCTTTCTTCTCTGCCTCACTGCTTCATTTCTGCATTCTCTTCTCTCACTCTCTCTTTCACTTCTCACTCCATTTTTTCATATCAAAATGATATTACTTACATAATTTCTTTATGACTGTTTGTTTTCCTCTAGGAATTCGAAATGGATGGTCATACCCCTTGGTCTTCTGCCTCCTGATTTTAAAATCATAATAATTTGTACAAAATTTCATGCTACAATGGGATTTTGTCTTTTCCTTAGGATACTTGCCTTTGTATCACAAACAATAAAAATAATTACAACATTTACATTTTTCAGTTATATAACTCAATTTCACTCAGCTCCTTTTCAGTTATATAACTCAATTTCACTCAGCTCCTTTTCTGGATTTTTGATTTACTGGCTTTGTCTTTTTTTTTTGCATTTGTTGAGTGACTGTTCTGTGTACCTTGATTTACTGTAATTGTGTGCACCTGTGAATGTATACCTGTCAAACCTGTAATATCTGTGAATCTCTATCAGACCCATACTTTTATCCCTGTGTTTAATCACCTGTTCACTGTGCTTTTGTGCACCAACTGCATATATAACTGCTTCTCAGGTTTATTCTCAATTACATATACATCTGGACAATATATATTCAGAAAAGAGAGTATAGTGACACTTGATGCAGCAGGGTTACCACAAAGCCCCGGTTCAACATCACAGTCCTGGTTTAGCTCAACTTTTTCATTAGTTGTGTGTACAATTGAATTCAAGTTTCATGCCCAATTATATTCCAACCTGGCAATTTCACTCTGCACTTATTCTACGCTGGCAAACTCAAACAAATAAGTCTGGTCATTTTAATGTCTCAATTCACTGAATTTGGACCCCAAGGAGAAGTTGGTTCTATTGTAGCATGGCTCTGTCAGTGTTTCCCTTAGTTCACTTCCGCATGGCTCTTTTATTTTCCTTGTAAATTTTAGTTATCAATTTTGGAGAAATTGATAAATAAATATAATTAGCAGCTTTTGAATGTCATATTGTATTTCCTGGCTTATATAGTCATCTCAGAACTTTATATATAATTGTTCAACCCTTTATAACTTTATATATAACTGTTCAACCCTTTATAACTTTATCGCCATCCCGACGGTCCATTATATATATCTATGTGTTAACGGAACCCAATAGTTTGGGTTATTAGAACCATATTATTTAATTATCAGCATATTAACCCACAATCATATATTTCATTATTATACGAAATATATCCATATATTACGGCGTTCAACCGGACCTTGTACTAAGGTTAATCAACCAAATTTGTTACATTTATCTCCGCCCCCGGCCCACAATACAACCAAACGAATGCACCGTACCTGGCTTAACTTCCGGGCTCTTCTATTAAACCTTGGGCAAGTTCAACACGCGACCGCCATTTGATATCGAGCCTTCAGATCGACGACTTGTATTAATTTCGCTCGGCGTCTTGGTTCGATGGTTAATGCGCGAAGGTGCACTTTAACCGGTGGCTTCCAATACCGCTCAGGGACACGCGTCACCAATCCCATGGAATCGCTCACGACTCTTCCAATACCGCCTTCCGTATAATGGTGGTGCGGAGAATACCACTTCCAGCCTTTACTGTTCACCAAACCATGTTTACTGTTCACCGGTCATGGTTCCTCTTCCTCCAGGTTCCGTCTTCGTCCTTTTACTCCGGTTTCCGCCTGTTATATATAAAAAGGTTCTTTTCATTTATTTAATCTGACCCAGGGTTCCAGCCTCGGTTTGAACATTCTATTATTCTTCAGAGCACACTCAATCTAGGCACGTATGATTAAACCACAACATCGACCAGAAGTCGATTTCTTCAACTAAATACAGAGCGCAATTTATCCCAAATTGTGGAGTACATATCTACACATTATCACACCCTTTCCTTTCTGAATACACAGGCAGACTTGTAGCTTGATTTACACAATCCAGCTTCTACAAGAACTTAAGGGAATTTCACACAGAAATTTCACCAATAAATGCACAATTCTTCATAAACAAATATATGTATATATACAGGTGGTAGGTCTCAAACAAATTCTTACAATTTCATAACAGCCAGATATTCAACTCGGTGGCCATTATTCTCCTATTCTGTTACTGAAGAGGTTCTCTGCCTCTCTCCAGCTCTCGGGCTCCCTCTCTAGCCCTCTTCTGCCATTTAAGCAATGTTCCAACTCATCCCCAAGCATATTAAGTCTTTACCACCGGGTTTTAGTCTTCAATCAAAGTCTATGCCATACAAACTCAATTAATGAATAATTGCTCAATAATTCATCTGCAAACTGTATTACATTGCTTTTCAACTCCACTGCTCTGTCTCTAATTCCTTTGTTGCTTCTGTTGTCTCTGCTACCTCTCTGTCTCTTTTGCCTTATGGATAGTTTAGGTGTTGCTTCCTCGCCTTTACCTCTTTCCATCTCGTTTTCCATCAATGACAACATTTCCAACATAATTATGATGTTGTGATGTTCCACACAGTTCACCCCACGAGTGACAAGCTCCTCAATCTTATCACGACATCGGGGAAATAAAATTGAGCTCAACAACGAGGCCAAGCTGCTGAAATAGAGGAGGAGCAAGTGACCGACGATCGTTAAAAAGCGGATGGTAGTGACACATGTTTATCATGGAAAGAACCTTTTATGTCACTAATGCAAAAGGCTTTTATGTGCTAGTGCATGCCACTATTTAGAACGCTCCATTTGGGAAATGTCCATACCGAATGCCATCTCACAAAAATCGTAAGCATCTCGCTATGATCTAAGCTTACATAGGGACATGATGGAGTATTTTATGAGAAGGTTGATATTTCACCTTAAAAGAAGTTTTTTGAAGATCCCGTACAATACAAGCTCAATGTCGATGTGTGCACGCTAAAGGAACATATTCCACCACTTCGACAAGTTCAGCCTCGAAGTATAGCACGGGGGAACGAGTGGACTTAGAAGATTTCCCAGAGGACGATAATCTCATTCAAGGCTTTTTCATGCCGAGATACGATGGTGAGAAAGCGAACATGCTAATGGTGGCAAGACAATTGCTCAACTAAAAGGGATTTTCTACTTTCCCGCAGCTGAATGAAATGGTTCAGCGATGTTCAAAATGTGTCATGATAAGTATTTGAAGGGTCATCACTCGTCAATTCGATGATTAAGTTTGGATTTTCTTCTTTCAGCACCTTATCATCCATCAAAGTATGGTGTAGGTTTTTTTGGTGAGATTTAGGCTTGATTGTTCAGGCAATTGGTGCATTACAGTTTTGGCACAATATTTAAACGCACCTTTGTGAAGAAATCTTTGTTGAACCTAAGCTACACAGTGGACGCACATTCGATGGACCGAGGTTGTGGTTTTGACATTATATAATTAAAACAAGGAAAATAAAAACCATATGGTGTCGAAATCATAGGAGATCGTGGAGCGGAACTATGTGAAACCATTGCAAGTAGGCGCACATTTGATGGGCCAAGGTTACATTGCAAGTTTAAAACCAAGGCACAAGTCCATGTGGTTTCCAAACCATATAAAATGGCAAGTTAAGACTATATGGAAAACATTACAAACAAGCTTAATTTTTCTATGGCGGATATAATGATCCAAGATTATGGGTAAAACATGGGGCGGAGTGCATGACATGTTATAATGACCATGGCACGTTGCATGGGTGCAAATTTTCGATGGTTTTGAGCAAATACATACATCGGGTGATCCAAAGTCGTGGTGCGAATTACAATATTCTTAACCATGTTTCAAGGGGTGCGAAACAACATGTTTTTTTTTTTCAGACCAACGGATTACAAATGGGCGCCAAGCAGACACATATGAATGTTGTGTTACCATGGGTGCAAACAGTTTAATAGTGCAGTTTCAATCCACGTGGGGCAGGCAATACGGCGGTCAACCTTACGTTTGGCGCAGACAATGAGTGGACACGTTACATGGAGTCGAACGTAGATGGCAGGGTTCCAACTTACAATAAAAAATTTCAGGCATATATATAAAGTGATCTACTTTACGATTAAAACACATGAAAATATATTACGTTTCGACTTAAACACTTATGTGGCAGAGTTTATCCTTTGGAGCAGTCATATTATATTAACCAAAAGTTCTGTTTAAAGACAAAGTTCGAAGGAATTTTTTTACCTACGGTAAATGCTTAGAACAAATAAACATTATAAAGCGGTCAATATTTCAACGTGGATCATAACCACATCAACACATGAAAATGGTTGCAAGTTTTACGGCGATAAGGTTCTGAACTACTGTGTAATGTGTGGAATGGAAACAATACTAGCCAATTCATAAAGCACAACCTTATAACAAGACCAACGACGGCGATGGTATAACAATCATCGAGCAGTTAGAATCAAGAGAAGCGCAGTAACAAATGAAGACATCTCAAGTGAACACAGTTTTCAACCTTTGGTAAAACGTTTGGGATAGATATGAATATGGTGGTCAAAAGGTTGTGTTTAAAACGTGGATCGCGCAACTGCTATAATACTATGGTGTTGTTTACAGTCAAAACAAAGCGGAGTTGTAAAATTTCAACGATCTATAACCATAAGTTGTCAGCAGTGCTGAGTTAAGGCCTTGCTAGAGGAAGTTGCAATATGAACTTTTGCAAAATCAGAGAATTTAGATTTTAGGGTGATTCTTATGGCATGGGGTCCTTAATTAACGCAACCATCAGCGCCATTGAAGCAATGTTATCATTCATTACTGCCAGCGATAATGATATCCCCTGTATCTCGTATATAGTTGCCCACGGTGACTGGTAAAACAAAATACCATTGTCAGCATAAATAACGCCGATAAAGATTGCATGCGTTGGAGAGGTTTTCTGCGAATTGAAGAATAGTTGGACGCTGGAATTCTCATTGAAAAACAAATATGATAACAGGTCAGACGCGCTAGGGTAACGCATGTCGTTCTGCATTCACTTGTCGCTGATTTGCATGGCTAATAGAGCTGATCAAGATGCTACTTACGACCCTCGCAACCTCTCGCAAGAGCAGTGGCGCTGACCCTCTAGGTCGCCGAGTCGCAATGAACGCTCGCTGGCCGCAAACGGGGGCGTACCACGGCCGATCACACCCTCCAGGTCGTCGAAATGCGATGTATGCTACTCGGCAAGGAACGTGGATCGCATGATCGTGCGACCCTCCAAGTCACCGAGTCGCAAAGGTATGCCCAAGGAGAGCTCCGACCCAAGGAGAGTCAAGTTGTTTTGAAGAGGGATGCAAGGATATTGTGAGTCGCGCATGGAAGCATCAATATTGCATGGAAATGGATAATCGAATAGTGTGGGTAGGAGACATATGATCACATCGTTTATAGAACACCAGCTCATATGTCATGAAAATGTGCGCATACAAATATATCAAATTTCGTCAAAATATAATTATGCGCCACATTTTAGCTATGTGTGGAGTATGCAAGGAAGTGAAGGAAAGCTTGCAAGTGTTGGCAGTAAAAAAGAAAAGGCATGTGTGTCCGCATTGTACATTTAAAATGTATGTACTCCCACAAGCCTATCAATAAGAACACCTCAGCCCTTTATGCTTCGATAGTGTCTGGTACCCTTTGCTTTCGGTAGAGTGGTATTGTAATTGCAAATGGGTTGATTCGAAGATACATCAAGGGTATAGGCTCGTTGTTTCAGGGATGCTGTTTGTTTGAGCATATGGCAAAGATGTCGTTCATCTACGCATAAAAAAACCTCCTTTCTATGCCACAAAATTGCTTGAGCTAGCACTACATAAACACTATGGGGCAACTGATGCGAAGGCCCATCTAAAGTCTCATGTTAAACTCATCACATTCTACACAGGTGGCACCAGCACAAGATCGTTGATATTATCAATTGTTTCCGCTGCAAACATTCAGAGCTTAGTAAAGACCACGCTGCAGCACAACACCTGACCACATAGGGGTCTACGTTATTATTTTCATTCTTGCAGTTAATTAAATAGGCCACTAACATTATGATTTGTAAATGAAGACATGTAACCTAAGTTATGTGACTACAGGTGGAAGTTGCCGTTCTGCGCAATGAACCAAGGTTTTCCTAGCAAGCAAGAGGGTCGGTTTTCAAGGCACGGAATGTGAGATGAGGAATACTGCTACAAAATATGCTGATGGATAGAGGTCGCAAGTCACCCAGGCCACCGGGTCACATAGTCGCACTCCTTGTTGAAAGCCCGACGGCGTGACCCAGCGACCCAGCGACTAGGTTGCAAGGTCGCATAACCGGGGCAGGTCGCAGGTCGCACATTTACCCAGGTCGCGAGGTCGCAAATCCCAGGAGGTCGCAGGTCACATGTCTTCCCCGCCGCAAGGTCGCTAAGGTTTTCCTTTTGGCCATTTTTTCTACAACTCATGAACCCGCGACCCAACAGTCGCACTTCACAACAACAGCTCAGGTCGCTGGTCGCACAAAAGACTGGGTCGCAAGGCAGCCCAATGGTCAAGAAGATGAAAATTCAAGGAAGCCCAAAGAGCAGATGTTGTATTATAAATACTCTTTAATGAGCTTGTAAAAGGATCTTTTGGTTTGGGACTCGAGTTGAATATATTGTATTACCATAGGATTACACATTGAAACATGAATACAAGCATTTTGAAAAACCCCTTTGTTGGATCTGATGTGTTTTGATGTGCGAACACTATGTGTATTTCTTATACAGTTTCAAATATCCTTTGATTGATGAAGCTGCACTCTTAATAGCATCATTTATGCATCATGGCTATCTGTGCTTGTGTTAATGATGTTCAATTTTTCATTGCTTTCTTAATGGATGTTAATGACCTAGTTTGTTAGCATTTCGTTTTATCTTTTAGGAAGTAAAGGGGCATCTCGCCATAAAGAACTATTTCTTTTGTGGTCAGAATACCTCACAAGCATAACCCCAAAGATGTGTTGCTAATGACACCTCCTTCGGCGTGTATGCTTTATTAATTTTCTCGCTACGCATAGTGTTATATACGTGTTTAATGCATCAATCATATGTCTTGTATCAGTTGATTAGGTGTGTATCCACTGTTTTATAGAGTTTAAGCGAGACCTAAAGCAAAGGAGAAATCAGTGGTAGCCGGACCCACACCCCGGACGGGATCCCTATTCCAAACGGTTCAAGGTCTAATTGGGACCTTTTACCGGGGAGATCCCCTGCTGTTGGCCGGACAAATTTTCCCGTCAACAGAATTGGCGCTAGAAGGAGGGCCAGATGACAAGCTGAGCCCTTAGAGCCTGCAGTTAATCTCATATCTGTAATGGCTCGTTCCCAAATCATTCTCCCGAGATGTTTGTCGGAGTTTTATGAGCCTCGATACTTCATCCCCGATGAACTTATGTATCACTTGTCCCAGTTAAAATTTGATGGTGAAAATGGGGTGTCCATAACCCAACACCTTTTAGATTTCTATGACTTTGGTGAGTGCTACGAAATTGAAAATGAAGGTTTGATATGTTTGCTTTTCTTCCTCACCCTCGAAGGTCGCGCTAAGAAATGGTGCCACACATTGCCGGAAGCTTCTATCCATTCGTTTGAACAACTCACCAGTGAATTACAACAAGCTTTTCACAGGTATGATCTTCATAACGTTTTAATAAAGTTAAATGACATCAGAATGGAACCTCAGGAATCTTTAGATGAGTTCTCTATCAGATTCGTTCATTATTGTTTTGAGTTCCCTGAAAGGGATGTCGATTGGAAATGTTTAAGTGAACAGTTCAAGTATGTGATTCTCGTTTCCCTTGAACAATTTCAGTTAGATCCTAGTGTTCCCTATGATGACCCGTAAGTTACCAGCTGTTAAGATTTTGTCCCTAATGCTTCGTTGTCCATATCTCCGAGTCCAGACCACATTCAGGCCTCTAAGGAGAGTGTTGCTATTTGTGATATTCTCACCCCTCCTCCTGAGTTGTCAGGTAGTGGAGTTGTGACCTCGAAAGTTCTGAGAAAGGATAGACACTGGCAAGAGGATAAAGCCTACTGCTCTACCTTTGAATCTTTCACGCACCATGTCAAATCAGAGCTTGAAAACCCTAGTGGCTCATTATCTCTCTCGGTTCATGAAACCTACCTCGAGCCCACTCGATGTCTCCCTGGACACAGTCCTAAATCTGATTCACATACGGATTATGAATCGACTCCTATCCCACATGCAGTCGTTTCCCTTACAGGGCCTACCAAATCATTGTTTCCTCAGAATGACACAGATGCGCATGTTGAAAATCCTTGTATGATTAACACCCCTGCGATTGAATCAGTTCGTTCATTATTCCCCGGTTGGTTTCCCGATCCCGCTACACCAGTAATTTCTTCGAGACATTCAAAATTTCCTTATACTGGTATTGGCGACAATCATAAGCACGCAGATGGTATTTTGAAATCACAGTTCAAAATCGATGAATCTTTTAGATCTGATCTTTCTCACTCAGAATATTTAGACAGCCATAGGAGCGATTTCCTGTCTGGGAAACCTCAAGATGTCCTCTTTATTGATCCATCCCAGTCAATAACTCCTGGGGAGCCCAACATGCCTGGTACCAAACTTAATCAAATCAACGGTCATGGCGATCCCTGCTTATCTGAAAGCATATTCAATCATACCTCTGAGGATTTTCACTCGCATCCCTTTGCCGACCATATGGAGACACCAGAATTCAATGATTCACCTTGGGAAGATTCAAGTACCCATCAGAAAATCAAAGCGATTCAGCTTCTGCCAACCATTTCTGAAAGGCCGACCCCCCAGAACCATGCTCCTCCCAGCCTAACCGCATAGAATTCACCCCACCCTGGCAAATCTAGAGAATCCGATACTTTGGATTATCAATCTGTTAGCGCGCAAACATTTGACCAAATTGATACAAAGCCCACTGACATTTTGCAACCCACCACAATCCATGTTCACATCCATTCGCCTGTTGATCTCGCCAAACCATTAAAAGTGGGAAAACCCCTGCTCGAAGGTTCGAAGTTTGTTCAAGATGATGAGGAATTGGAGCCTCCACTAAAAGTGGATTCAAATCCTTATGTCCTTGACAGATTTCAGGAGCAACCCCGAACTAGGGTTTTCAAAACTAGGGTTTCTACACTCGGATGCACAAGCATTTATAACTCACCTGGCACATGCTTATTGTTTCCATCTCATAAAAATGATGGTCCCCAACACTATGATGAGATTTCCGGTCATCTCGACCAACCCTATTCGGTGGATGTGCCTACAAATAGGATTGGCTTACCCATCACCCATCAGACCCAGGATTGTGCATGAATGATTATGTGTCATGTATAAATGTTGAGTTTCAAGAACATATTGCTGTGTATCAAGATGAGAGTGGGATTAAGCTTGCACAATCTGTTCTGGCATGTTCTTTGGTAAGTATCTATGATCATCTGGCCGTTGCACCTTCTCCTCAGGTAAGTTTTCTTGCTGTTGCACTTTTTTGGGTACTAGCTCTGATCCTGTTCATTATTGTTCTTACAGGTCAGGAATTAATGCGGTGGCTGCACTGGAAAGCTGATTTTACATAACCCAACTGCATCATTGGTTAAACTAGGGTTTAGGTGTAGGCTAGCTAGGACCTGTAATAATTTTTTTTTTTTTTTAGTTCAAAGCTAATTAGGCTTACTTGCCAAATTTTTACTTCATAGTTTAAAAGTGTTTTACTATTCTTGTTTACGATTAATATCCTAGGCGTCATCATGTTGCAATTGTTTTGCACTCATTTCTTTTCAGTTTGCTTGTTGCTGCATAAATAATTATTGCTTGTATTGCGCCTCTTTCCCACCTACAACTGGTTAATCATTCTCCCACATGGCGTTGCATTGCATCTTGAGCCTCGCCTATTACATCGCGTCGTATGCTCTCTCCCTCACATCATTTTTTCATATCACCTGCCACTTCATGAGCCCTCATTGCAACCCTATCACCTTGCAGCCTAGTTTTTCCCTGATTGCTGAAACAATAACCCCATTGTTTTGCGTGAGGTTGTGGTGGCTATCTCAAGAGGCAGCTTTCTCTTAGGACCAGTCATCGAAGTCGCTTTCTCAACAATATGCCTATGAGTGTAAACTTATTATCTGGGGAGATACGAGCCGGTTGTTTGTGGGAGACCTAATGAGTTTGAAATGGCCCATACCTGTAAGCCTAAGCCTTGTGCCTAGCATAGTCTTGGACGTTTTAATGATCTGTTTTTCCCGCTTCGCCTATTGTGGTGAATGGGATGTGTAGGTTTGGCACAAAGGTAAACCCAAATCAGGATATCTTTCAGTTTCTGAAAAAAAAGAAACAACCTCTCTTGCTCATAAAATAAGTCGGGATCCCTCATCCGCCCATGAAAAATAAGTGCCACGAGCACATGAAAATAAGTGCTACACTCACATGAAACAAATAAGGGTAAAGGATCGAGAAATTCTTCCTGCGCAGAGAGGTAATGCAACGACTCCGCCGGGGTACTGACTAGGCTCGCTGGCAGCAGAGCAACGTTTGTGATTTCTTGAAATGACTCTGTCGGGGTACTGTCCAGGCCTGCTGGTAGCGGAGCAACACCAGAAACTTACTTTAAAAAATCCTGAAAATATTAAACCCACTTCCTTGCTCTTCACATCATCAACAAGCTACGGGCGTCTGTGAGCTTTCTCTTTGATGTGTTCTGATTAGCTAGACCTAGCTGAGGCACAAGGATTAGGCATACCTGTAAAGGGCCAAAGTAATACAAAGGGTACCCGCGGAACTTGTTCAATATTCCCTTGCATCACTATCTTGGCCCAGAATTTTGTTGTGATCTTGACAAAGATGATGGATTCTACCAGTGGTTCGCCATTTGTTGTAGCTGCTACAACAGCACCCAAAATTTTGGGTATATTTAAAATTTCGTGTTCCCCCTTCTGCTCGCTTAGGTGTTAAAGTCTTTCACCCGACCTGCAGTCAGTGACATCCTACCGACCTATCCCTAACCCCTCATGAGCTTTCTCACCATCATGATCAGATGCTATTACTGCAATCACGCCATGTGAGGGAGGGATCACCCAGCATATGTTTGAATAAGAACTTTCCGTGCACTCAGGATGTACATTAATAACTCCCTCACCATGGGTCATTGAGCACGATTGTTTGAATACTTCTCTTATGTTCATTGGTCTCATATATTTTATCTAGGGGCACCTTTCGCAAAGAATAACTGTGAACTAATTAACGTTATGTTGTTTATACAGGTCAATCCCTGACTGATAAACTCATCAATGATTGTCATGGCACTGAGGGAATACGATTAAGCTCAATGACAAGGTCACAGCTATGAAACATGACACATTCATCCACATGTCCCGCTTAGGTGGATATGAGACATAAGGCCACCTTTTGAAGACCAGGATTAAGGTGGATGACAAGGATGCACCCACAAGTGAGGTGGAAGAGCAAGTTAACATTATTTTCAGATGGATGATGATGTGGTGTGTGTTCATTCACTCAAAGGAACAAGCAAACACTAGGCACCAGAAGAATCTTATGATAATGCCGTTGATATCAAAAGACAAAGGTTTCTCAAGTTATTAATGGAGATGCCATATTAAGAGTGCACATGTTGATGTTAGCCAGACAATGGCACAACAATAAGGGGTTTCTTCTATTTTCCACAGTTGGATGAAATGGTTTGCAGGTTCAACATACGTCAAGAATAATTATTTTGAAAGGTCATCACTATCAATTTGGTGATTAAGTGCGGATTTGCTCCTTTCAGTGCCTCATCATCCATCAAAGTACAGGTGTAGGTTTGTTGGTGAGATTTAGGCTTGATTGTTTAGGCAATTGGTGCATTACAGTTTTGGCACAATATCTAAACGCACCTTTGAGAAGCAATCTTTATTGAACCTAAGCTACACAGTGGATGCACATTCGATGTACCAAGGTTGTGGTTTTTACATTATATAATTAAAATAAGGAAAATAAAAACCATATGGTGTCGAAATCATAGGAGATCGTGGAGCGGAACTATGTGAAACCATTGCAAGTAGGCGCACATTTGATGGGCCAAGGTTACATTGCAAGTTTAAAACCAAGGCACAAGTCCATGTGGTTTCCAAACCATATAAAATGGAAATTTAAGACTATATGGAAAACATTACAAATGAGCTTAATTTTGCTATGGCAGATATAATGATCCAAGCTTGGGTAAAACATGGGGCGGAATGCATGACATGTTATAATGACCATGGCACGTTGCATGGGCGCAAATGTTCGATGGTTTTGAGAAAATACATACATCGGGTGATCCAAAGTCGTGGTGCGAATTACAATATTCTTAACCATGTTTCAAGGGGTGCGAAACAACATGTTTTTTTTTTTCAGACCAAAGGATTACAAATGGGCGCCGAGCAGACACATATGAATGTTGTGTTACCATGGGTGCAAACAGTTTAATAGTGCAGTTTCAATCCACGTGGGGCAGGCAATTCGACGGTCAACCTTACGTTTGGTGTAGACAATGAGTGGACACGTTACATGGAGGCGAACGTAGATGGCAGGGTTCCAACTTACAATAAAACATTTCAGGCAGATATATAAAGTGATCTACTTTACGATTATAACGCATGAAAATATATTACGTTTTGACTTAAACACTTCTGTGGAAAAGTCTATCCTTTGGAGCAGTCATATTATATTAACCAAAACTTCTGTTTAAAGACAAAGTTCGAAGGCGTTTTTTCAACCTACGGTAAATTCTTGGAACATATAAACATTATAAAGCGGTCAATCTTTCAACGTGGATCATAACTACATCAACACGTGCAAATGGTTGCAAGTTTTACGGTGATAGGGTTCCGAACTACTGTGTAACATTTGGAATGGAAACAATACTGGCCAATTTGTAAAGCACAACCTTATAACAAGACCAACGACGGCGATGGTATAACAATCATTGAGCAGTTAGAATCAAGAGAAGCGTAGTAACAAATGAAGAAATCTCAAGTGAACGTAGTTTTCAACCTTTGGTAAAACGTTTGGGATAGATATGAATAGGGTGGTCAAAAGGTTGTGTTTAAAATGTGGATCGCACAACTGCTATAATTCTATGGTGTTGTTTACGGTCAAAACAGAACGGAGTTGTGAGATTTCGACAATCTACAACCATACGTTGTCAAAGTTGCAATACGAACGTTTGCAAAATCAGAGAATGTATATTTTAGGGCGATTCTTATGGCATGAGGTCCTTAATTAACGCGGCCATCAGCGCCATTGAAGCAATGTTTTCGTTCGTTACTGCCAGCGATAGTGATATTCCCATATCTCGTATATAGTTGCCCACAGTGACTGGTAAAACAAAATCCCATTGTCAGCAGAAATAACGCCGATAAAGATTGCATGCGTTGGAGAGGTTTTCCATGGATTGAAGAATAGCTGGATGTTGGAATTCTCATAGCAGGTCAGACGCTCTAAGATAACGCATCTGTTTCTACATTCAGCCGGTCGCTGAGTCACATGGCTGATAGAGCGACTGAAGATGCTACTTGCGACCCCACAACCTCTGCAAGAGCAGTCGAGCGACCCCTCCAGGTCGCTGAGTCGCGATGAATGCTGCTGGGCCAAAAATGTGACCGCGCGACTGTGCGACCCCTCCAGGTCGCTGAGTCGCGATGTATGCTGCTGGGCAAGGAACGCAACCGCGCGACCGTGTGACCCCTCCAGGTCGCTGAGTCGTAGAAAGGTATGCCCAAGGAGAGCTCCGACCCAAGGAGAGCTGCTAAGTGTTTTGAAGAGGGAGTGAAAGGATATTGTGAGCTGCGCATGGAAGCATCAATCTTGCATGGCAATGGATAATCGAATAGTGGGTAGGAGACCATATGATCACATTGCTTATAGAACACCAATCATATGTCATGAAAATGTACGCATACAAATATATCAGCCTCGTCAAAATATAATTATGCGCCACATTTTAGCTATGTGTGGAGTATGCAAGGAAGTGAAGGAAAGCTTGCAAGTGTTGGCAGTAAAAAAGAAAAGGCATGTGTGTCCGCATTGTACATTTAAAATGTATGTACTCCCACAAGCCTATCAATAAGAACACCTCAGCCCTTTATGCTTCGATAGTGTCTGGTACCCTTTGCTTTCGGTAGAGTGGTATTGTAATTGCAAATGGGTTGATTCGAAGATACATCAAGGGTATAGGCTCGTTGTTTCAGGGATGCTGTTTGTTTGAGCATATGGCAAAGATGTCGTTCATCTACGCATAAAAAAACCTCCTTTCTATGCCACAAAATTGCTTGAGCTAGCACTACATAAACACTATGGGGCAACTGATGCGAAGGCCCATCTAAAGTCTCATGTTAAACTCATCACATTCTACACAGGTGGCACCAGCACAAGATCGTTGATATTATCAATTGTTTCCGCTGCAAACATTCAGAGCTTAGTAAAGACCACGCTGCAGCACAACACCTGACCACATAGGGGTCTACGTTATTATTTTCATTCTTGCAGTTAATTAAATAGGCCACTAACATTATGATTTGTAAATGAAGACATGTAACCTAAGTTATGTGACTACAGGTGGAAGTTGCCGTTCTGCGCAATGAACCAAGGTTTTCCTAGCAAGCAAGAGGGTCGGTTTTCAAGGCACGGAATGTGAGATGAGGAATACTGCTACAAAATATGCTGATGGATAGAGGTCGCAAGTCACCCAGGCCACCGGGTCACATAGTCGCACTCCTTGTTGAAAGCCCGACGGCGTGACCCAGCGACCCAGCGACTAGGTTGCAAGGTCGCATAACCGGGGCAGGTCGCAGGTCGCACATTTACCCAGGTCACGAGGTCGCAAATCCCAGGAGGTCGCAGGTCGCATGTCCCCCCGCCGCAAGGTCGCAAGGTCGTCGCCTTTTGGCCATTTTTCTACAATCCTCACACCTCACACCTACCATGTCGCAGGTCACAACAATGTTTCGTGCCTGTGTCGCCAAAAGACTTGGTCAAAAGGCAACCCAACGGTCGGGAAGATGAAAAGTCAAGGAAGCCCAAAGGGCAGGTTTTGCATTATAAATATTCCTTCAGGAGCTTGTAAAAAAGGGATCTTTTGTTTGGGACTCGAGTTGAATATATTGTATTACCAGAGTATTACACATTGAAACATGAATACAAGCATTTTGAAAAACCCCTTTGTTGGATCTGATGTGTTTTTTTGTGCGAACACTATGTGTATTTCTTATACAGTTTCAAATATCCTTTGATTAATGAAGCTGCACTCTTAATGGCATCATTTATGCATCACGGCTATCTGTGCTTGTGTTAATGATGTTCAGTTTTTCATTGCTCTCTTAATGAATGTTAATGACTTTGTTTATTAGCATTTCGTTTTATCTTTCATGAAGTAAAGGGGTATCTCACCATAAAGAACTATTTCTTTTGTGGTCAGAATACCTCACAAGCATAACCCCAAAGATGTGTTGCTAACGACACCTCCTTCGGCGTGTATGCTTTATTAATTGTCTCACTACGCATAGTGTTATATACGTGTTTAATGCATCAATCATATGTCTTGTATCAGTTGATTAGGTGTGTATCCATTGTTTTATAGAGTTTAAGTGAGACCCAAAGCAAAGGAGAAATCAGTGGTAGCCGGACCCACCACCCGTGACGGATCCCTAGTCCAAACGGTTCAAGGTCTAATTAGGGACCTTTTACCGGGAGATCCCCTACTATTGGTCGGACATGTATTTTCCCGTCAACGCAATTTGCGCCAGAAGGAGGGCCGAATGACAAGATCGAGCCACGAGATCCCGCGAGTTAATCTCATATCCGTAATGGCTCGTTTCAAAATCATTCTCCCGAGATGTTTGTCGAAATTTTATGAGCCTCGATGTCTCATTCTCGATGAACTTATGTATGACTTGTCCCAATTAAAATTTTATGGTGAAAATAGAGTGTCCATAACCCCTGACACCTTTTATATTTCTATGACTTTGGTGAGCATTACGAAATCGAAAATGAAGGTTTGATATGTTTTCTTTTCTTCCTCACCCTTGAAGGTCGTGCTAAGCAATGGTGTCTGCACATTGTCGGAAGCTTCCATCCATTCATTTGAACAACTCGCCGATGAATTTCAACAAGCTTTTCTCAAGTATGATTTTCATAACGTTTTAATAAAGCTAAATGACATCAGAATGGAACCTCGGGAACCTCTAGATGAATTTTCTATTAGATTTGTTCATTATTGTTTTTGAGTTCTCGAAGAGGACTTCGATTTGAAGTTTTTAAGTGAACGACCAAAGTTTGTGTGATTCTCGTTTCCCTTGAACAATTTCAATTAGCAACAACTCCAAATCTGAGCCATGTCGAAACAAAGTTTGAAAACCATAGTGGCTCATTATCTCTCTCGGTTCATGAAACCTACCTCGAGCCCACTCGATGTCTCCTCGGACACAGATCCTAAATTTGATTCACATACTGATTATGAATCGACTCCTATCCCGGACGCTGACCATTTCCCTTACTGTGGCCACGCCGAGATCATTGTTTTTCTCGAATGACATGGATGCGCGTGTTGGGAAGCCTTGTATGGTTAACGCCCCTGCGACTCAACTCGTTTCGTTCATTATTCCCCCGATCCGTTTCTCGATCCCGCCACACCGCAATTTCGTCGAGACATTAAAAATTTCCTTATACTTGTATTGGCAACAATCATAAGCACGCGAGATGTCGTTTCACAATCACAATCCAAAATCGATGAATCTTTTAAATGCGATCAGTCTCACTCGGAATCTTTAGACGTAGCCATAGGAGCGATTTCTGTCTCAGGGCAACCCCAAGATGTCCTCATTATTGATCCATCCCGAGTTGGTAACTCCCGGGGATCCTAACTTGCCAGTACCCAACTTGATCAAATTAATGGTTTCAGCGATCCCTACTTATCGGAGAACATATTCCATCATACTGTTGAGGATTATCATTCGCATCTCTTTGCCTGAGCCATTTGGAGACACCGGACTTCAATGATTCACTTTGGGAAAATTCAAGTAACCATCATAAAATCAAAGCGCTTCAGCTCCTACCGACCATTTCTGAAATAATGATCCCCAAGTACCATGCTCCTCCCGAAAGCATAACCATGTCGAATTCACCCCACCCTCGCAAATATAGAGAATCGGATGCATCGATTTATCAATCCGTCAGTTGCGCCAACATTTTCGACCGAATTGATACAAAGCCCATCGACATTTTTTCAACTCACCACAATCCATGATCACATCCAATACTGTTGATCTCGCCAAACCATCAAAGTCGAGAAACCCCCGCTCGAAGGTCCGGGTTTGATCCTCATACCCTTGACCAAACCCAGTGAGCAACCACGAACTAGGGTTTTCAAAACTATGGTTTACGCACTCGGATGCGCAAGCATCTATAATTCACTCGGCACCCTTGTTGCTTCCACCCCGCAAAATCAATCATCCTCATCACCACAATGATGTTGTTGGTTGGCTTGACCAACCTTATTCGATGGATGTGCCCTACAAATAGGCAATGGCTTACCCGGTGCCCATCGGACCTGGGATTGTGCATGAATGATTATGTGTCATTTATAAATGTTGAGTTTCAAGAACATATTATTGTGTATCAAGATAAGAGTGGGATTCGGCTTACACGATCTATTCCGGCGTGTTCTTTGGTATGTATCCACGATCTTCTTGCAGTTGCACATGCTCTTCGAGGAAAGTCTTGTTGTTGGTGCACGATCTCGTATGCGGGCTACGATTGCGGACATTGTCATTCTTGCGAGTCGGGAACTTATGCGGTGTTGCATCGGAAAGCCGATTTTACATGACCCGACCGCATCATTGGTTAAACTAGGGTTTTAGGTGTAGGCTAGCTAATAAAATTTGTTAGTTCAATGTTTTTAATTAGATTTACATGCGAAATTTTTTTACTTCAAAATTTAAAAAAATGTGTTTGCTATTTTTGTTTATGATTAATATCTTAGGAATCGTCATGTTAAAAGTATTTTCCACTCATTTCTTTCTCGCGTTTACTAGTTGCTCGCATAAATAATCATTACTTGTATTGCGTCTGCTTGTCCACCTACAAGCTGGTTGATCATTCTCACACATGGCGTTGCGATGCGTCTTGAGCCTCGCCCATTAAATTGTGTCGTACACTCTCTTTCTCACATCATTTTTTGTCATATCGCCCGCCACTTCATGAGCCCTCATTGCAACCCTACCACCTTGCGGTCTTGTTTTGCCCCGATTCGTCGACTTGATGAACTCCCATTATTTTGCGTGAGGTTGCGGTGGCTATCTCAAGAGGCGATTTCCTCTCATGACAAGTCATCGAAGTCGCATTCTCAACAAGATGCCTATGAGTCTAAAATTATTTAGCCGAGGAGATACGAGCCGGTTGCTCGTGGGGAGACCCTAATGAGTTTGAATGGCCCATACCGTAGCCTAAGCCTTGTGCCCAACATCATCTTGGACACCCTTAAATGATATGTTTTTCACGCTTCACCTATTGTGGTAAATGGGATGTGAAGGTTTGGCACAAGGGCAAACCCAAATCATGATATATTTCGTTTCTATAAAACAAGAAACAACCTCTCCGGCTCGTAAAATAAGCTCGGGATCCCTCATCCGCCCATGAAAAATTAGTGGCACGAGCACATGAGAATAAGTGCTATAAGCACATGAAACAAATAAGGGTAAAGGATCGAGAAAGGCTTCTCGTGCAGGAGAGGTAATGCAACGACTCCCGTCGAGTGCGATCGAGCTCGGCGCGGCGAGCAACGTTTGTGATTTCTTGAAGTGACTCACTGGAGTGCGTCCCGGGCCCATCGCACTAGAGAATTTGGCGGAAATTCCGACGGCCAATTCGTCGCTATTCGGACACATAGTCGTCGCAAGAGCGACGATTCGGGGCGGAAAAACCGTGGTTTGTCATGCCGTCGCCGTTCGACGGCACGTAAAAAGTGTCGCACTATTGACACTTCTTCCGTCGTTCCGAAGAAGTGTCACTCTTCCTACGTCTCACAAACCATCGCGCCTCCGACGTTTGTAAACTGTCGCACTTCCGATGAAATGTGGTTCGACGTTTGGAACGTCGCTCTTCCGACGCTTGTAAATCGTCGCAATTTCGACCCAACGTGGTCCGAAGTTTTGGACGTCGCTCTTCCGACGCTTGTAAACCGTCGCAATTCCGACTAAACGTGGTCTGACGTTTTGGACGTCGCTCTTCCGACGCTTGTAAACTGTCGCAATTCCGACTAAACGTGGTCCGACGTTTTGGACGTCACTCTTCCGACGTCTGGAAGATGTCGCAATGCCGACGATATGTGGTCCGATGTTTGGAACGTCGCTCTTCCGACGTTTTCATACTGTCTCTCTTCCAACGTTTCTGGGTTGTCGCAGTTCCGACGTCTACAGGGCGTCGGTAGACCGACGGAGGGTTCAATTTATAAAAAAAAAAATTTAAATTTTAAAAGACGAGAAACGTTGTTTTGAATATATTATATGAAGTAAAACAATCCATGAAAGTGAAATAGCAGTATGTAGAATAGTAAAGCAACAGATAGAGTACCGACGTCCATTGTTCCAAATACAAATTAAAGTACCCAAAACCCTACAACAGTGAAGTAAAACAGTCCATGAAAGTGAAATAGCAGTATGTAGAATAGTAAAGCAACAGATAGAGTACCGACGTCCATTGTTGCAAATACAAATTAAAGTACCCAAAACCCTACAACAGTGAAGTAAAACTGTCCATGAAAGTGAAATAGCAGTATGTAGAATAGTAAAGCAACAGATAGAGTACCGACGTCCATTGTTCCAAATACAAATTAAAGTACCCAAAACCCTACAACAGTGAAGTAAAACAGTTCATGAAAGTGAAATAGCAGTATGTAGAATAGTAAAGCAACAGATAGAGTACCGACGTCCATTGTTCCAAATACAAATTAAAGTACCCAAAATCCTGCAACAGAGAAAAACGCTAATCATGTGAGGAGTGTGATATATCCAAAATATAAAAAGACCATCAGACCATATCAATAAACCAGCAACATAGACCAGCATCGCTAGTTTTGAAGGCAGAGTGATAAACATTAATCATTTTTTTTCACAAGAGAAAAACGTTGTTTTGAATATATTATATGAAGTAAAACAGTCCATGAAGTCATTACATTTTCACATCTGAAGATTGGAACCCAAATATCCATCTATAAAAGTGGAAGTCCCACCCCAGACAATGATAGAAAAATACCCCATGTCACATACAGGGACATGATATAAAACCCAGTAACGGTCCACATGGAGATTATCGATAATCTGAGAAAGCATCCAAATATGCCCGAGGCATCTATAAGAAAGTGAAATAGCAGTATGTAGAATAGTAAAGCAACAGATAGAGTACCGACGTCCATTGTTCCAAATACAAATTAAAGTACCCAAAATCCTGCAACTGAGAAAAACGCTAATCATGTGAGGAGTGTGATATGTCCAAAATATAAAAAGACCATCAGACCATATCAATAAACCAGCAACATAGACCAGCATCGCTAGTTTTGAAGGCAGAGTGATAAACATTAATCATTTTTTTTTCACAAGAGAAAAACGATGTTTTGAATATATTATATGAAGTAAAACAGTCCATGAAGTCATTACATTTTCACATCTGAAGATTGGAACCCAAATATCCATCCAGAAAAGTGGAAGTCCCACCCCAGACAATGATAGAAAAATACCCCATGTCACATACAGGGACATGATATAAAACCCAGTAACGGTCCACATGGAGATTATCTACAAATCCGAGAAAGCATCCAAATATGCCCGAGGCATCTATAAGAAAGTGAAATAGCAGTATGTAGAATAGTAAAGCAACAGATAGAGTACCAACGTCCATTGTTCCAAATACAAATTAAAGTACCAAAAATCCTTGAACAGAGAAAAACGCTAATCATGTGAGGAGTGTGATATGTCCAAAAAATAAAAAGACCATCAGACCATATCAATAAACCAGCAACATAGACCAGCATCGCTAGTTTTGAAGGCAGAGTGATAAACATTAATCATTTTTTTTTCACAAGAGAAAAAACACTGTTTTGAATATATTATATGAAGTAAAAACAGTCCATGAAGTTATTACATTTTCACATCTGAAGATTGGAACCCAAATATCCATCCAGAAAAGTGGAAGTCCCACCCCAGACAGTGATAGAAAAATACCCCATGTCACATACAGGGACTTGATATAAAACCCAGTAACGGTTCACATGGAGATTATCGACAATCTGAGAAAGCATCCAAATATGCCTGAGGCATCTATAAGAAAGTGAAATAGCAGTATGTAGAATAGTAAAGCAACAGATAGAGTACCGACGTCCATTATTCCAAATACAAATTAAAGTACCCAAAATCCTTGAACAGATCAAGAAAAACGCTAATCATGTGAGAATTCAAAGTAAAGTTAATCTATTAACATTGCGAATAAAATTACATCGAAGTCAAAAACATTGCCTGGCCATACTCATGGAAAATTTGTCATAAAAAAATAAAAAAATTAAGAAGACTGCCCTCATACGGGGAAACCAGTCTTGAACGTTTAATTTTCAGAATTCAAAAATATTACTTAAAGGTCCAGCACAGTAAAATAAACTAAAAGCAGCCCAATTAACTGGGCCTGCTAAGCAAGAAAAACAAATTAACCAAACTACTCCTCCGCTGATTCCTCCACGATTTGGCACCATCCTTCGGAAGGTCCAGGATCGCTAGGTGCTAACTCCACATGCATGCCACAGCTCCCCTCCTGAAGGCCCGAATGTTGGCCGGCTTTTTCCGAGCTCAAACCCACCGGACGGGTGCATTATTCCTCCGTTTGGGCCTCCTCGTGGAAGACCACAATGACTACAGCTGTGATTCGCGGGCGGTTGAGAGAGAAATCAAAGGAAAATTGCGCAGTGCGCGTCGTGGGAGAAGGTGAACTAGCAGTGGGGAAGCCAGGAGCAGGGGAATCCATACGGTGGCCAGATGCTACAAGCCGACCCCGCCCACTCCTAGTATTTGGATATCGACAATAATCACTGGACTGGCTGGAAGTCATCTCTGTTGAGGTGCTGGAGGGAGAGCGCCGGGATTGACCTCTAGTGCTCCCCCTGCGGCAACGCATCCTATGACGCACGTGAGGCATGGATGCAATCTCAGGCGCAGTGGGCACAAGAGACGAAGAAGCAGAATTCCAATTAACAGAGGAAGATAGACAGAGACAGAACCGAGAGAAATGGAAATATGCAGCAAAGTCTAGGCAGAAGTTCCGCTGGCCATTTCTCCTTATTGTCACAGTTACCAGGCAGTGTAATCCAGCAACCGGCTTGTCTGAAAAACCATGGCTAAACGCCATTTTGTATGTCGACCCGTCTGCAATGCAATCAAAGGACGCCCATCATAATTAATCTTTGATCATTAATAATGAGAGCCGAAGGCCGGATCAAATTGGAGCGTGCGGAATCGCTCAGAGGAGTGGAGGTCCGATCTTGAACAATGTTAAAAATTAATTAATGTAGATTTGATGTGAAAACTTAATTGAACAGCGTTAAATGTTAATGCGATTGATATGAAATCGCCATATCCATGTCCCATCACCTTAAACGCCATCGAATGCACCGGCAGCCGGGAGCAGGGCAAGTTTTTATTGAGGACACGTGGCAGAAATTGATTGGAGCAGATCTTTGTTTGGGCCGCTCGCGCAGTGGAAATCCGGACCCGTAAAATATTAGGGCGAATTTGATAAGAAATTCGCGTCACAAAATTGGCCAACGTCAGCAGGCTATTTTGGAACGCGAATTTGGTTTGAATTATGGTTTATCGCCGTTTGAATTCCGGCGGGCTCGACTTTTGAACAATTTTCTTATAAAATTTGTGTTGGTTTTCTTTGATAATACACATATTAAAATCCCGCTTAATAAAGAGACAAAATTGTTGTGCTTTCGGAACCTGACCCGAGGATTGGATATGAGTTAACAAACAAAAGGATAGCGGAACCAGACTTGCACCCGTGGTCAAGCCCTCTACCAAAACCACGAGCGGAATCACAAAAGCGGGTTGCCCATATCGCACCGCTTTTGCGGAGTAAGCGGTATTTCCTATTCGCGATCGATTCCATAGGGAATGCGACACATGGTGAAGTGACCCCCGGAAAACCACCGTTTAACCCGCGCCATCGCACGTTAAAGCCCGACGTTGGAGGCCGAGTGAAATTGCCAAGAGTCGTTGATTTGGAGAAGGGCCATCGGACGGTGGTCGCACGTTGAACTTGCCCAGAGGTTAACTAAGGTGTGCGGAGGATAGCCAGGTACGATACGAGTGTTTGATTGGTTATTGATATATATAGGTGGGGCTGGAGTATAATGAAATTGTTTAATTAAACGATTGGCGTATAATTAGCATAAGTCTGGAGCATGATTGTTGTAAGGCTGGGTGGTGAAATATAGAGCCGAAAGTTCATTACAAGTTATTTATTTAAAAATAAACGTGGAGTATAAATACAAAGTGTTGAAAGTTAAACATTGGTTATAAGGATTGGAGATAATATAAAGTCAGGAATATAAATTAAAGTCCAACCATTGTGGATAGTATTTATTTATCAAATTCTACGAATTTGATAAATAAACCCGAAGAAAGAAGAAGTCAATTAAGACTCAGTCTGGAGGAAAAGAACGGGGTAAACCAAGGGAAAATGCTGACAGAGCGATTGCAGACACACCAGCTCTCCTTAGGGGTCCAATTTCAGTTTTGTTGCGTCACACGATGATCTCTCTTCTCTGGCATTTACTTGTATTGAAGATCACTATTCTAGGAATAAGGAGTTATTTTCTCCAAAAATAACCCTAGCCAAACATTTACAATGCATCAAGGATATCTTTCTATGCTTCATAAGCACATTTTTTCTACTTCTAAATCATGTCTTGGAAGTGGTTGTTGTGCTGGAAATTATTCACCAGTTGGTTTCATACCAAAGTCTTTTTCACATTTTCAACATCCAATACATGAAAAAGATAATGGTTTAAAACAACATAAATATTTGAAAATTTGCAAGAATTGTCTGGCACACTTTGAATATGAATTTTGAAGTCAAGTGCATGATGCTGTATAGGATCAAGTGTCATTTTGAATACCAAATGTTTCAAAAAAAACTTCTCAACATGCTACCCTGCAGTAAGGATTAAATGACAATATTGCATCAACTATTTCCATAATAAAAGTGCACCTCGGCCATAAGACTAAACAACTACAAATGTTGTAGATCTAACAAGACCACACAATCAAATGTATTCCACAAGGCCAATACCGTATGAAAAATGAAAAGGAGTTTGCAACCAAAAATACCTTAGGCAACTAATTCAATTAGATACACCAAACCATCAGCAAAAAGGAAAACCAGCCTACTCAAAAGGCAAGCGCTTACCTCCTTTGACAAAATTTTGAGTTCCGAAACAAGGGCCTTTATTGTCTTGTCAATGCCCCTAGTAATTTGAACGGGGTTTGCACCTGCTGCAACAACCTAAAAAAAAGGTTTCATTTCAAATTATTTTCCACAAATTTAAGATACAACCATTGTCAGTTTTGTATTTCCTAATAAGCTCATAAATTTTGACAAAAGAACCAAATTTTTTTAATACCTGATAGCAATTTTTTCACTCAAAAACTATCTTAGACTCAATAAGCCCAACCCAAAACTAAAAAACCAAACACCATAAGACCCTACAAAAATGAATAGATGATATTAATCCAATACTATCGACAAAAAGTTACCTTTACACCCTCACTTATTAAACCCTGTGCTGTTGAATTTTAACTTCAACTGCTGCAGCAGAAGGACGGATGCAGCAGCAACATTTTTTTTTGGAGGTTGCTTGCATGCCATCCAGAAATTTAATTCAGCATTTAAAATTCCCGCAAGTTTTTTTTGTAGACGGCCACAGCCATATTTCTGTACAGAATTGTATTTAAACACAACAGCCAGCATTAACGCAATTCACCAACCAGAAATTAAACAAACAGAAATTTACCCGACAGTTTTGTAAATTCAAGAGGAGGACATGTGGAGCATTAATATTGGATCGCATGAAATTGAAGGGAATCTGAAAACCTGAAAACCAGACCCGAATTTTTATAGGGCACATTGGATTGAGAATTTGAGTTAAAATTAGGCAGACGTCAGCATCCCATTTTGGAACGCGAATTTGGTTTGAAATTCAATCTATTCATACTTTTGAAGTCCGACGAAAAGGGTTCTTTAATGTTTTGATAGTTTAATATATACATATGTTTTAAACATATGTTATATATATATATCATATGCGAAATGAAAGGTGGGCCATAGAATTTAGTTTTAATTTTATTTTTTTTTAAAAGAGGGTTTATTATAATATGTTTTATATGTTACGGCATATAAAAATAAAAAGGTCGAAAAAGCTTGGTAGTTTTTTTATAGACAGTACGTAATTTTTTTATTACACAGCAGTGTGTAAAAAGTGAAAGACTGAGTGTAACTTTTTAAGTGTGTATGCACAGCAGTGCGAAAGGGAAAAACACAGCAGAGTGTTTTAGAGACAGAGTATGTTTGTTTTGAACAGACAATGAGTTGGTTTTATGCACTGCATTTTGTAGCAGTCATAATTTTGTAATCCCTCTCAGTGAGGAAGTAGTGTAATAGTTTTTTTTTGAGTTATTGAAGGGAATAGAAGTTTGTTTTCAAAGTATTGAAACTCGGTCTCCTGTCAAAGAAATTTTTATTTTCTGTGTGTTAGAGGAAGGGAGATTTATGGGTGGTTCTTATGAATCAACCAACCATTCAGAACATGCTCATCAATCCAAACCATAAGTATTATGTGACAATATTCAAGCAGGCACTCAATCGGATTTCCGAAGCTATGTTAGAGAAACCCTAAACTCTCACTGAAAATAGGTGAAATGTGGCACCACTCAGAGATTGACATGTGCCAATTGGTACAAGTGGTAGACAATTGGCATTCTCAAACAACGAGGTGATGCAGGAATGACATGAGGGAGAAAATATCAGAAAAGCCCCAAATCTGGAGAACTAAAGCTCATCACCAACCCGAGATTGACAACTTTACATGATGTAACCTATGAAATCGTAAATGGAGAAATCATAGTAACAATAAAGTAACCTATGTAAAAATAAAGTCGGATTCATCCTGGGAGTGGTAATGGGAGAAATCATAGTGAACAACAGGAAACATGCATAGTTGCTTACAATCAAATAGATGAAAAAACACATACAAAACACCTAGATAATAATCGTGAACAAGCTTAATATTGAATTATGAACTGTAAAGGAACTTACAAAATGTGACATTACGAACCTGGTCAAGCGCACAAGCAAAAATATCCCGGACATGACCCTGGTTGACAAGTTGTATTGCTCATGATGCAAGAGGATTTGTACCTGCACTGCCAAGTCAATCAAAATCCATCATTATCTATACAATAAATACAAGTAATTGATGTAGTATTTTTTACTCTAAGATGAATTCTTATGATAACGTTAGAACATATGTTGAAAATTTCAAAGCATACCTGAATAAGCTCCTCTTCATTTCAAGAACAATTTATTGGAGTCGCATGAACTTGGAACAAGCCTCCCACGATCTGAAAGAGTAGCAACTAAGTCAACAGTGACTTTTTTGTTGCTACGATGGATCAAGGGAGGTTTTCTCCAAGATTAAATCGCTCCAATAAATTCTTCTCTACTAAACAGGGCCAACCACGTGAAGGTGGAAGCTCTTATGGCCCCTCGCCCCCCCCCCCTCACATCACTCTCAATTCCCCAATACCCAATCTATATTTCATTTTTTACTTTCATGAGCATAAAAAAAAATATTCAATAACTAATAAAAAACAATTCAACAAAAAGTACGCAAGGAAACATTGCAATTAATGCTTGACATAAAAATAGTATGATAAATGAGTTTTTTATATAACACAAAAAACGTTCCAAGTATGGTAATGTTTGTCTTATAATAATACAATATTTTACATTGTCAAAATTTCTTTTTCTTCTTCCTATTTTTAAAGCTCCTAATTACATCATCAATATCATCGTGCTTTGCTCCTGTTTCATGCCTTTCAACCCGCACTGCTGACCTAGTTGCGTATTCACGATGTCTGGGCTCATCCAGTGACGGGGCATCGCCTACAAAAACAGATAATATTAAATTTTAATTGTCAGTTTTTAAATATCATTGAACTAGTTCGGAAATATTAATAAAAAAAATTGCAATGAGATTATTTACCTGGTGCACCAGTTGTCGCCGCTGACCTAGTTGCATTGTCACGATGTCTGGTCTCATCCAGTGACGGGGCATCGCCTCCAAAAACAGATAATATTAAATTTTAATTATCAGCTTTTAAATATCATTGAACTAGTTCGGTAATATTAATAAAAAAAATTGCAATGAGATTATTTACCTGGTGCACCAGTTGTCGCCGTTGGGACTGTTGCCCTATCTTCCTCTCTCGTGGTAAGATCCTCAAGGGAAACATTCTCTGTCATTTAAACAAAAAACGTTATAAGGACAACCATCAAGGTATAATTAGAAAAAATTATAAGTGAAAATTAATTACCATCACGACCCTCACTGATAGCAGCATTGTCGGCCTAGTCCCCACTACAATGATCAAGTTGCACGAGAGGATCATCTACATCTGGCTCTAAAACTGGGTTATTTGCCTCATCGGTAGTGCTGCTCCCCTGATTTAAACAAAGTTGTTAGACATTAAATTTATGGACGAAAACAAAAATATTGAAAGGTTAATGTTTTACCTTATCAGGCATTCTAGATCTTGGGACCTGCCCCAAGCTTCTGCGACGTTCAACTACAACTTGATAGCCAAAACGGAAAGCGATATTTTTATCTTCCTCTGTAGTTTCTGTTCCGAAGTCATCACCCTACATTACATATGATTGTGTATTTTTAATCATATTTGATAGGATTACAAAAACGTTGGAAAGCGATACAATTAATTATAAGATGTTTAGCTACTTAATTACAATTCTTGCAGCTAATTTCAAGTAGCCGCCCTGGCCTAGCTTGTGATGGCCCTTTTTTTCAATCCTAGCTTTGGTTGCCTTTGAGGTGTCAGGAAACCTAGCATCAAAATATTGAAGTCATATATGACGTAGCACACTTTTATTTTAGACATAAAGAAAATTAAAGCTATTGAATTAAAGTTGTAATTTACCTTGCGGGTCCAGTTGGCATTTTTCCTTCTTTCTTTGCCCTTTTCTCTTTTCCGTCATGGATGAGTGCTCTCCACTCACTCTCTGAAACTATGAGAGGACGCTCATATCTAGGGTTAAATTGCAATTGCGTCCTATAGGTGTCCCGGTATATTTCAAATATTTGTCGGCTACCTGAGCCACCGCTGTTCTGTCAAATGTGCCGACCCCAAAAAGGGCTTCTAGATAATCTAGAAGTTCTTTTTTTAGATTGGAATTCTGGGAATTCCACCCTGTACGTATGGTTGGGCAAAAAATTACCAACGCATGGCTCTCCAGAATCCTGTAGAACTCATTGTTTCCTACACAGAATAAAACCAAAAAGAAAAGAAGATATTATCATTAATTTAAAAATAAAAATCATGATAAATATGTTTTAGATAAAGTACATGAAATAGTTAAAATATTAAAATTTACCCGGGAGTTGTACATGCTTTATAGGGACACCCTCATCGTTCACCAACAACGTGCCATTAATGGTCCCTATGGAGCTGACATGTGTAGCTCCAGGAAACACAATAATGTAGTTGGCCATATCAGCCTCATCATTGCCAACACATTCAGCGGTTGGCTGGGTGTCTGCTTGGGCAGGGTGTGTTTCTTGGCTGGCACCTAAAGGAGTAGAAGGTGTATGAGAGGGTTGTTGGGAAATATCTTGCCCTTGTGTCCCACTACCACCAACACCGGGTTCAGCAAATGCCAGAAAACGCTACATACAAAAGAACTTTTTGTTAGTTTAGTCAATGTAAAAATTAAAAATCAAACTATCACAATTCATCTCATGCAGAACAAAAACAATTTCCTTTTGAATTTTTATTATTACCTGATATCTATTTAGCTGCCTCATAAGATGTTGTATCCTCTCTTCTGTTTCAGGTGTTTGAGGCGCGTCTATCAAAGCATTAAATTCCGACCTTGCATCTCGTGCCTTTTTTTGCAACAAGAACACTGGAGATAGGGATGAAGAAAGCTCTTCCTCAAAGAGGGAATCATCAGGCGTACCATGGCTAGGTGTCTGCACATTTGAACAAAATTAATATTATTTCAATTATGTAAATAACTAAAATACCTAAAGATAGAGCAATGCTGGCACTTTACATGTTCTTCCGCTGGCCTCTTTCCGTGATCATCCCGTCTCGGGGTTGTTCCTGCACTACTCTGATCAATCTGCCACATTGCAATAAAATTATAAATGTAAAAACTTGAAAAAAATATCTAACTTGGAAACACAAAATGAAAACTGAAATAATTTCTAATAAGACACCGGAAGACAGAGTTAGAGTTTCAAATATGCCTTGCATTGAATTCAGTCCTGGAAACATGTCATTGCACATTAAGGCACCCAAACATTCAATCCACGAATGATATATTTAAGTAGGCTTCTCCTATTCCGGGAAAACACCATACCTATAATGCATTCACTTGCATGTATAAAGGGAAAGGAAAACATGTTTTCATACAACGGTGACAAAGGCATCTTGGGGAAAGGTATCTTCACTTTTTATTTATGTTGTTCACCCACACCACTCTCGTGTTTTCACTAATCCCGTTTTGTCATTTTTGGATTCAAATTAAGTTAAGGTCTTAAGTATTTTTTGACCTTTCGGTGTAGTTTTTATAAGTGGCATGTATGGATTTTCCATTAATTCTGCACTTTTTCTCTTCATGCGCATGTTTCCCCGGAAATCAAATGCATGATTTAGTCCCATACATTTAACAAGTTGTTGGATCAACTCCATAGGAAATATCATGTTTCCTATTCAATCAAAATTTATCTCAGTTGGGGTAGGTAGGAAGGTTTTCCCTTTGTATTAATAGGGCACTTCTAGCTTGCATTTTTATTATATCTTTCAAATTTAGTGTCGTTTCAATTAGGGCATGAATTTTTGCAACTTTCAAGGTGAGAATGAACAAAGACAAATTTTTGTGATGGATGACCGTATATGACTCCATGGCCAGAGGAAAAGGCACTAATCTACTTCTTCAAATATCTATAGTTCTCATTCACCTCATACGGAGATGGTCCCTGATTTTGAGCCAAATGTTGCAACAAAAAGTCCCCCCCCTCCATAATTTGATATTCAATGGAAATTTCTTAAATTGATGATGGGGCAAGATTATGGAACATTGGCACATACATATGTAATGGAATTCCAAGATCATGATAAATGTTTGCATATGTTTATGGCAATGTTCCACCAAGTCCCATGGAGGTGGGAGCGAGGGGACGAGGGAGCGCGGGAGCGGCCTATGCAAAAGCTCCCTACCAATTTTCAGGAAACGTGGGGGGACGTCGGGGTCATAAAAATTGTAAAATTTAATATTTAAAATGTAACTATATTTTTGCAAGGAATGAATATACAGTCATCATACACTTGCATCATGAAAGATAAATCATAAATGATAAAATTACAAATCGATGAATGATGAATCATATAATTGAAACAAATTTAAAAGTTAAAAGTTAAAACATACATCATACATTCATGCATGTAAGTTTGTAAGTTTGTAACTATATAATCATTAATGTAACTACTAACAATGTACAATGAAAATAAAGTTTAAGATATCATATGACATATTATATCAAGATTCAAAATAGAGTTTAAACTTAAGTTTACAACTCAAGTCTGAAACATAAAACTTAAACGCAAATAAGTTATGTTTGAAACATAAAACATAAAACATAACATATGAATATCAAATGATATCATCATAATGATAAATGAGCATAAATGCTCAAGTTAATGCCCCACTAGTCTCTGCATCCAACTTCTGCACGAATATATCAAGATCAACCATGTCACCATCCGAATCAGAATCACTTGGATTCTCAAATATGCTAAGTGGCACATCAAATTTTAACACGAAACCATAAACTAAAAGGGGCGGTGAGGGGACGTGAGGGGGCGTGAGGGAAACATCCCCTAGAAGTCCCCAAGACCCTGGAGCGTGAGGGGGCGAGGAATCTAGACCCCTAGGTGGGGGGGCGAGACCCCGTGTAACACTGGTTTATGGAGGTGGTGGAGCAAAAAAGAGCTCAAATAGAGCTGAAATTTTTCACATAAAAAGGACTGTGGGTTTGACTAATGGTTCCATTTAAAAAATGATATCTAGACAGAGAATAAGTGTAGCATGCAAACATGCATTGAAAATCCATCTGAGTTTGCATTTTATTACTTATGATGGATTCAAATTTGGGTTTCAAAATGCCAGGTTATGGATTGATTTTGTCGAGAAACCCTTAGTTGGATTCTCATGTTGGTTTAATTTATATTTTAAGTTTTTTTTGCAATCTTTGGGTGATAGTAACTCATGAACTAGGTTACCAATGTGTAACAATAATATTTCAAGAATAAAGTTGTGATTTTTTTATATTATTATTATTATCTATTAGCTACGAGTATTGACACCTAATGCCTAGAATTTTGACATCTTGATAGCATGGATAATTTCGAAAATGTTTCTAGTAATGTTAACATAATAACTATCATTACGTGTCTTCACTTTTGTCACCATAATAGACCCGTGATATGGAATCATCACACAACTTCATATGCTATGTCCCAACAAGTTCAAACTGGTTGAAGCTACCTCATAATGTGGTTATTAAGGACAAGTTTCTTGATATATAACTCGATAGCATAGACCGCGTTGCAGTTCTAAAAAGAATCCTCAAGTGTCAAAAAAACTTCACAATATGTTCTACTATAAAGCCTTTTGGGATACCCGAAATAATATATGTATCATTGATGACTTTTAAAGTATGACAAGATCCAGAGGGAAAGGAAATCAATGGAAGAGTGATCCACCAATGATAACCTAGAATTTAGCATCAGATGAGTTAGAGTCTAGGAAATTGAAACCCTATAATTTTAATTAGTGATGAAGGACATCACATAGGTAATTATATTTTCATGTAGAATAATATGTTAATTCAAATTTAAACTACATAATATGAAAGGCATACCATAAATTTTTCCACATAAGTCCAAACAACCTATAAAAAGGGAAAACCTTCTTTTTCCATGGGAAATAATTTACCTTTCCTTTTTCAAGGCAATCTAAATCACAAAAAATATGAACTACACTGCACACATTCTTGGATAATGTGAAAGTGGAAAAGGAATACCCTACACAAGTGATGCACACATGTACATTTGAACACTAATAGATTTTTGTGGTTGAAATGCAATGCTTGTTTTCATTTAAATGTAGGGTTTTTAAAGAAGGGAGAAATAATGGCTGCCAAATTAATAAGCATTTCTTTGGGAAAAATTTAAATCTTGTATTGGGTGATGAAGATAATAGAGGGTATTGAATCTTGATTCTTGACATCTAGAGAGAACCATACAACCTAACACAATCCCAAATTAATAAGTGTTTCTTTGGGAAAAATTTAAATCTTGTATTGGGTGATGAAGATAATAGAGGGTATTGAATCTTGATTCTTGACATCTAGAGAGAACCCTACAGCCTAACACAATCTAATGGAATTGAACAAAAAAACCCAAATAGAGTCAACCCCACTATAGGAGGAAGGGCCTGCAGTAAGAACTTACCATTTGCAAGAGTCGAGGGCGACGTCGAGGGCACGTCGAGGGAAAATGCCGTTTCCGCAAGAGCCGAGGGCGAATGTCGTTCTGGAAGAGCCGAGGGCGAACGCTGAGGGCGAATGTCGTTATGCAAGAGCTCGTGGCAAATGTTGAGGGCGAATCGTCGCTCGCAAGAGCTCGGTGGCGAACGTCGAAGGCGAATGTCGTTTCCGGTAAGAGCCGAGGGAGAATGGTGCCTCGCAACAGCGGAGGCAATGCGCACGTGATATCAGACGTTAATGTAGCACACATGTACATTTGAACACCAATAGATTTTTGTAGTTGAAATGCAATGCTTGTTTTCATTTAAATGTAGGGTTTTTAAAGCAGGGAGAAATAATGGCTGCCAAATTAATAAGCGTTTCTTTGGGAAATTTTTAAATCTTGTATTGGGTGATGAAGATAATAGAGGGTATTGAATCTTGATTCTTGACATCTAGAGAGAACCCTACAGCCTAACACAATCCAATGGAATTGACCAAAAAAACCCAAATAGAGTCAACCCTACTATAGGAGGAAGGGCCTGCAGTAAGAACTTACCATTTTGCAAGAGCCGAGGGCGAATGCTGTTCTGCAAGAGCTGAGGGCGAACGCTGAGGGCGAATGCTGAGGGCAAATGCTGTTCTGCAAGAGCTGAGCGCGAATGCTGAGGGCAAATGCTGTTCTGCAAGAGTAGAGGGCGAATGCGCGCGTGATATCAAACGTTAATGTAGCTATTGCGACAAATACGAAAAAATAAAATCATTTTTATGTAGCGCGCATATAAGTTTCGAATTTTTATGTAGCGCGCATATAAGTTTGGTATTTTTATGTAGCGCGAAAATAACTGTCGCTATATCGACGGCGGAAAAGGCGTCGCTATTAGGACCGGTGCCTCCAAACGTCGCAATGGCGACACCTAGACATTGTGTCGCAGTTGCGACGTTTAAAGTCGTCTCAATAGCGACGCTTTGGGCCATGGTGTCGCAATTGCGACATCTTCCTCTAAACGTCGCAATTGCGACACGTTTCTAAGTGTCGGTATTGCGACAATTTTCTATAGACGTCAGTATAGTGATGGTTTCGGGCGGGATAGAAAAAATTTGGGAAAATTTCCGACATTTGGTCAAAAGCGCCGGAAACAAGTGTCGGAATTTCCGCCAAATGTAGTAGTGCTGGCAGCGGAGCAACACCGGAAACTTACTTTAAAAATCCCGAGAATAATAAACCCACTGCCTTGCTCTTCACATCATCAACAGGCTACTGGCATCTATGAGCTTTCTCTTTGATGTGTTTCTGGTTAGTGAGATCTAGCTGAGGCACAAGGATTAGGCATACCTGTAAAGGGCTAGAGTAATTCAAAGGGTCCCCGCAGAACTTGTTTAATATTCCCTTGCATCACTATCTTGGTTCAGACTTTTGTTGTGATATTGACATAGATGCTAGATTCTACCAGTGGTTCGCGATTTGTTGTAGCCGCTACAACACCACCCAAAATTTTGGGTATATTTAAAATTTTGGGTCCCCCTCTACTCGCTTAGTCGTTAAGGTCTTTCATCGAACTTGTAGTCAGTGACATCCCAGCAACCTATCCCCAACCCCGCATGAGCTTTCTCACCATCATGATCAGATGCTGTAGTTGCAATCACGCCATTTGTGGGAGGGATCGTCTAGCATACGCTCGAATAAGAACTTTTCTATGCATTAAGGATGTACATTAGCAGCCCTCTCACCATGGGTCATTTAGCATGTTGTTTGAATACTTCTCTTAGGCTCGTCAGTCTTATATGTTTTATCTAGGGCTGCCATTATCAAAGAGTAATTGTGATGTTGTGATGTTCCACACAGGTCTACCCCACGGGTGACAAGCTCCTCAATCTTATCACGACATCAAGGGAAATAAAATTGAGCTCAACAACAAGGCCAAGCTACGAAATAGGGGAGGAGGAGAAAGTGACCAGTACTGTTAAAAGCGGGATGGTGTGACACATGTTTATCATGGAAAGAACCTTTTATGTCACTAATGCAAAAGGCTTTCTCCGCTAGTGCACAACAGTTATTTAGGAAAGCTCCATTTGGAAATGTCCATACCGGATGCCATCTCACACAAATCAGAAGTATCTGCTATGATCTAAGCTTACATAGGGACCTAATGGAGTATTTTTTGGGAGGGTGGATATTTCACCTTAAAATAAGTTTTTGAAGATCCTGCACAATACCAGCTCAATGTCGATGTGTGCAAGCAAAGGAACATATTCCACCACTTCGACAAGTCTAGCCTGAAGTATAGCCTGGGGAACAAAGTGGACTCAGAAGATTTCCCTAGAGGACGACAATCTCATTCAAGGATTTTTCGTGCCGAGATGCAGTGTGAAATCACACATGCTGATGGTGGCAAGACAATTGCACATCTAAAAGGGATTTTCTACTTTCCCGCAATTGAATGAAATGGTTCACAGGTTCAAAATGCGTCATGATAGTATTTGAAGGGTCATCACTGTCAATTCAGTGATTAAGTTTGGATTTGCTTCTTTCAGTACCTCATCATCCATCAAAGTACATGTGTAGGTTTGTTGGTGAGATTTAGGCTTGATTGTTCAGGCAATTGGTGCATTAATAGTTTTGGCACAATTTCGAATATCTAAACGCACCTGTGAGAAGCAAGCCTTTGTTGAACTTAAGCTAGACAGTGGATGCACATTCGATGGACCAAGGTTATGGTTTTGATATTATATAATTAAAACAAGGCAAACAAAAAAATCATATGGTGTCAAAATCATAGGAGATCGTGGAGCAGAACTATGTGAAACCGTTGCAAGTGGGCGCACATTCGATGGACCAAGGTTACATTGCAAATTTACACCAAGGCGCAAACCCATATGGTTTCCAAACCATAATTTATGCCGAGGTTTTCAACATTGGAATGGATATATGAGAGCAAAACATCATAACTAACCCACCACGACATTGTGACATTTATGGTCAAAAGAGGGCAGGGTTGATGGTCAAACAACTTACGTTGAAACACACGTTTTCAAAACCATGTGAGGTGGCAAGCAGAACCATATAAAAATGTTGCATGGAGCCACACGTTCGATGGCAGTTTTTCGATCCATAATAAACATTCGCGGCATATACATATAGCGGCCAAATTTTGTGTTTAAAACCTGGAGCCAAACATTGTAATAAACCTATAATAGCATGCAAAAATGGCGACGGTGGAGTCTTGAATTATGGTGAACGTTGGAGTGGATATAATGCGGTCAAAGTTACATTTAAAACATGCAGTGGGTTCAATGTTCTTGTCAGCACCAATTATGAGCGTTACCAGTTGTTCCCTGTTTTGCACTTGCCTTCTATCATGGGAGGCGTACACGCCTTTTCTATTCTCGATTAAAGCCTTGCATGGAGGGTGGTTTCCTCTTGCTGCAGCACAGCCATAGCGCGCATGAGGCAGTCCACGACATATTTTCTGGGCTCTCTGCCACGTGTGAAAGGATGTGTTTTGATCCATTTGAAACAACGCCAGCGTTTTCCACCTCGCAGGAAAGTTTCCAAGGCCTAACGTTGCATTCAGCGCCTCCCAGGAATGCGTTAATAAGGATTAGTAACCTCTTCATGCATGACACCACGTGGAGCGTTTCGATGGAGGCAGGCAACGTTTGCTATCATCCAGCGTGAATGAGATAATAATAATGGCAACATAATCCCGTCCAGACTGCATGCGCATGGATTCAGCTGTGTCAACTTTTTCATTGCCGCAGGATGCACTAGGAAAAAGCGAAAAACTCCGTTGAACCAGCGCAACCGTTAATATGGAACGTTAGTTTCATGGGAAACAACCATTTGTGTCTTTTGATTCGGCAAAAGAAGGATGTGAGCCACATTGTGCGTGAAATACTCGCTAAGGATGTTGGCCTTCAAGATTTTCCGTATCCTGTATTCGAACAGTGATAATCGCATTGGTTCACAACGCATGCCAGCCCGTCGGAGAAGTCTTACAATGCCCACGAATCCATTGACACTTGGCAGAGAGAATAGCAACAAAAATTAACGTATTTATGAGTGCAGCTTTGCATAATTACAGTTATCATCACACCACAACATCGGTCCACTTAGTCTCGGGGGAACAGGGTCCCCTAAAGTTGTGAATTTTGTACAATTTTGGATATTTTTTATATTAATTAGTCTAACGCAGGGGTTTTGGGGTGGGTCAAAGCCCCAAATGAATTGTAATGGGTCAAGGGTATACCAAGAGTCCATAAACCATGGTTTGCGGACCATTGGAAGCGTAGGCTAAGTCAATATAAATAGATGAACATTTTGAGTCTTAAAGTAGGCAGGAATTAATTCTGCTACTAAGTGCGAATTTTTAGATCTTTTTTTGGGTCGTTTGGGTAAGGACTCCTGCTGGCTGTGTGCACGGAGATCCGCAGTCCCAGGAATTAATTCTGCTGCTAAGTGCAGATTGTTAGATCTGTTGTTGGGTCGTTTGGGTAAGGACTCCTGTTGGCTGTGTCCACGGAGTTCTACAATCCTGCTGTGTGCGAACCCTGCTGGCTGTGTGCGCATGCTGTGTTTGAACTATACTAGGTTTTGGATGCTAATATATGCAGATATAGTTAAATTATCTGTATGTTATATGATCTGATGTGTTACTATTGATGCGAAATTTTGGGATCTGTTGGAGCTACGAATATAGTTGTGTTATCTGTTTATGCTGTGGATCTGTCTGTGTTATGGTATGAAGTGTATCTGTAATCTATTATTAATGATGTGTTATGATATTGTGTGCTGGTAATTGTTGATACGCACGTGGATGCGAAGGTATTGACTAGATCTGTGCATGGTAATAGCTCTGTTATACTACGGATTATACTGTTAACAAACCTGCTAATAGAAATGTCTTGTGTGAACCTGATAGGTTGTGAATGTGGATCCGCTTTACTTACCTACTCTCTCTCAGGGTGTGGAAACCTGGTTCCAACACCCTCCCATACTGCTTTGGGTGAGACTTTGGCCTGCGCAAGCAGGTCACTGCCGAACAGGGCAGTAGTATAGGGGTTTGTTGGAAAACCTTAACCTCTTGAATGGTCGCATTCGCATGCTAAGCTACGTATCCCATATAGCAGTCCAGGGCTCTTCCTTTAAAGGCAAGGGATAGTTGCGCCCTTTTCACAACATCGCTGGCCACATTCTACGCAATCCATACCGACTCAGCAACAAACTAGAACCGATCCATATCTTCGTCCCCTATGCCCTTGAAGGTAGGTAGATTCATGTGCGAGGCCATTTCGTCTTTTGATGGAGGTGGAGGTATGGGTGAGTTTTTACCCCTATGCTAGCTTGAAGGTGGTGTAGTTGGAGGGCTATGCGCAACAGAATCTCTTACTAGGCTGTAGACAGATCTATCTCCTTCTTGATTAGTTCTGTAGTATTTACCACTTCATGTTGTGCTTTCACTCAGATCGGAGGTCATTCAGTCGGTGTGGCTACAAAGAATACCTTTTTCGCACAACAAAATTTTGATTAATAAGGGCAGTTTTTTCAGGAACTTACCTCAGAACCCTTTGAAGAACCTCTGATCTGCTTCTAAATAGGATACAAAGAAATCGACTGTGAATTCCATCACAAATCCTCCAAACACACTATCCACCCAGTGATCTACCATACGAGTGATGGTATTATCAGTTCTTTCTAACTGTTGGATCAACTCTGGAGTCCACTACATGACTCGCTCATCCTTCCAACACATATGGAAATATACGAGCTTTGCCAGCCACTCCTGAAGCTTGTTTGCAAATGTTACAAAGAAGATTCCGTAGACTTCAGTGAAAATGTACTTATTCTTCCACTTCTTCGTCGTCAGCTTCGTGCTGCGATTCTCTTTTACCGCAAATTCCTGAACCTGTTTTTGAAACCACTCTATAACTTATTTCTTCTCAAGTCTCCAATGTTTTCTTGGAATTACCCGATTTCCCTCTCAAAATGCTCCCGGTCCCAACAATGGAACCATTTGTTGGCTCGAGGGGTCCTGACCCAGGTTCGGAGGTTAAGGTTTTCCAAAAAACCCCTATACTACTGGCATGTTTAGTAGTGAATTGCTTGCGCAAGCTAAAGTCTCACTCAAAGCAGTATGGGAGGGTGCTGGAACCAAGTTTCCTCACCCTGAGAGAGAGTAGGTAAGTCAAGCGGATCCATGTTCACAACCTATCAGGTTCACACAAAATATTTCTATTCGCAGGTTTGTTAACAGTATAATCTGCATTATAACAAAGCTATTACCATGCATAGATCTAGTCAATACCTTCGCATCCATGTGCGTATCAACAGTTACCAACACAAAATATCATAACACATCATTAATAACAGATTACAGATACACTTCATACCATAACACAGACAAATTCGCAGCATAAACAGATAACACAACTGTATTCGTAGCTCCAATGGATCCCAAAGGTTCGCATCAATAGTAACACATCATATCAGATAACACATAGATACTTTAACTATATCCGCATATATTAGCATCCAAAACCCAGTATAGTTCAAACACAGCCCGCACACACAACCAGCAGGGTCTGCACACAGTAGGACTGAGGATCTCCGCGCACACAGCCAGTAGGAGTCCTTACCCAAATGACCCAACAACAGATCTAACAATTCACACTTAGCATCAGACTTAATTCCTGCCTACTTTAAGACTCAAAATGTTCATCTATTTATATTGACTTAGCCTACACTTCCAATGGTCCATAAACCGTGGTTTGCAGACTCTTGGTCTACCCTTTACCCATTACAATGCATTCGGGGCTTTAACCCACCCCAAAACCCCTGCGTTAGACTAATTAATATCAAAAATATCCAAAATTGTACAAAATTCATAGCTTTAGGGGACCCTGTTCCAACAATACTATTAAATAATTTTTGGAACAAATATTATCTTCAGAAGAGCAACAAAAATGGGTCACAAATATGCTGGGTTATGCATTTGAAATCATTTACAAAAAAGGGAAGCAAAATGTTGTTGCAAATGCACTCTCAATAAAGGATGAGGATGTGCAAGCATTGCTTTGTTCCATTTATGTTGTCCAACATGATTGGATAAATAAAGCAAGGGATGAATGGAATAATGAAAAATAGGTGTGTACAATCATTCAAAAGTTACAACAAGATCCCAGTACATCAGATACATTTATCTGGAAAAATGATTCATTATGGTACAAATATATCTTATATATTTGTAAGAATTCCCAACTAAAACAAAATATTCTTTTGGAATTACACACCTCCCCCTTAGGAGGGCACTCAGGATTTTTAAAAACTTACCACAAGGTCAAGAAATATTTTCTTTGGGATGGCCTTAAATTTTATACTCAGAAGTTTGTGGCAGAATGTTTCGTTTGCCAACAAAATAAAGTTGAGATAATTAAGACCCTAGTTATATTACAACCTTTAGCCATTCCAAGTCAACAGTGGGAGGAGGTCTCAATGGATTTTATCACAGGTTTACCCAAGTCTGAAGGAAAGAGTGTAATCATGGTGGTAATTGATAGACTTACCAAGTATGCACACTTTTGTGCAGTATCTCTCCCTTTAAAAGCCAGTAAAATTTATACTGCATTTATGTAAAAAAATCAAAATATACATGGAAACCTAAATATTATTGTAAGTGACAGAGATCCCATTTTCACTGGAAATTTCTAGATGAAATTATTTTCTTGTCTTGGTACTCAATTAGATCATAGCTCATCTTATCATCCTCAATCTGACGAGAAAAATGAGATAGAGAACAAATTTTTGCAAGGATATATTCATATCTTTGTATCTGATATAGAAACAAAATGGGTAAAGTGGTTACCTCTGCTTGAATGGGGTATAACACTTCATTCCATACTGCAGCAAAAATGACCCCATCTATGGCACTTTATGGATATCATCCACCATCCATCACATGATCTTTAAGAGAAGATTCTAAGGTTCAAGCAATGGAAGATCAAATCGAGCATCAACAACAAGTTCTCCAACTCTTAAAGCATAACCTCACTTTGGCACATAATCAAATGAAACAACAGGAAGATCAACATCGTAGTGAAAGAATTTTTGATGTAGGTGATTGGGAATTTTTATAGTTATAACCATACAAAAAAATGTCCCTCAAGAATGCTAAGAATTATTATAAATTATCGCAAAAGTACTATGGTCCTTACAAGGTGTTGCAAAATATTGGTACTACGGCATACAAATTGAATTTGCCTGCATCTTCCCAAGTACGCCCAATTTTCCATGTTCCCTGATCAAATAAGGTTATTAGTAACAAGATCCCAGTTCAAAAAGTATTGCCAGAACTTAACGAAGAAATAAAAATCATATTTAAGCCTGTATCAGTCATGGAAACAAGAACCCAACAGCTAGAGAATCGATTAATTTCAGAATATCTCATTAAGTGGAAGAACTTACTAGTTGAATATTCCATATGGGAGGATGAGAATTTTATACAAAAGCATCTGGAACTACTTAAGCGTTGAGGACAACACTTTTTTGAAGGAGAGGGGCATGTTAGGTCCCTATAATGCTAGTGTGGTCCCCTTATTATTATTGTTATTGGAGCCCCCTATTGTTATTATTGTGCCCATGTAGCCCCATATTGTTATTGTTGTGCCCCATAGAAGCCCACTATTATTATTGTTGTGCCTTTACATTATTATTGTTTTGTAGGCTCTGATTATATTGTGACCTCTTAGAATCCTATATATACAAAATAGGTCTTATCATTTGTATCATCCAAGAATTGTTCATTTATTTTATGTAAAGGGGTTTCCTCCCTCAAAGACGTTATTTCTCTAGAAATTGCTCTATCTTTTCTTCTATTTTGTGAGTTGGTTGCATAATAATAGTTGTGTGAAAGGAGTTGTGCGAAGATGGTTGTTTGGAGGTAGCATGTGTAGAGTTTTGAATGTCAATGACTGTTTGAAGGGCGTTATTGAGTGCGGAAATGGTTGTGCAAAGGTGGTTGTGCGTGTGTGAATGTCATGTGAAAGTTTTGTGCAAAGTTTATTAAAATAATAAATATACAAGTCCATTTTTTAATTCTTATTTAGGGATGTATTTCATAACATATGATCATTAATTAATATCAGTTGAATGTTAATGACTGAGGGCATTATTGAGTGTGGAAGTAGTTGTGCGGATGAAGTTGTGCAGATGTGGTTGTGTATGTGTGGAGGTTATGTGGAGAACAAATGCATGTTCAAAAAGAGGGAGGTGTGGAGGGATAGTAGATGCTAGTAGGTATTGTGTGCAAAGAAAAAATGCTTTGTGCAATGTTTATTAAAATAATAAATATACAAATATCTTCTTTGGTTCTTATTTAGGAATGTATTTCGCAATGAATGCTTCCTGCGCACCATAGTTGGGACCCACATTTATTAATATCAGTTTCAAATGTCAATGATTGATGGAAGGGCATTGTTGATTCCAGAAGTAGTTGTGCGGATGAAGTGGTACATAGGTGGTTTTGCATGTGCAAAGGCTATGTAGAGAACAAATGCATGTGTGGAATAAAGGATTTACGAAATTTTTACAGAATGACACAAGTATAGAGGCATGTTTTAATGTTAATTCATTTTCAACTCTTTTGGAGTTAGTGCATTTGCAATTTGATATTGGTAGATTGTGCAGAGTGTAGAGGTATGTATAATGAAACTTGAAAGCTTGGTTAACACTTTGGCGCAAGAAAAATTCGTATTTTATTATTAATAGATTTTGTGGAGCGCGCTTTGTAATATGCATATGGGTGGCCTATATTTCTACACATGAAAACACTAACATAAGAAACATAAACAATTACATTGTGACAAAATCATATTGATTTAAATATTATGAAAAATATAACACTAAAAGTACTATATAAATCACAATTCAACCAAACTGATTATGCACTTCCATGTTGCAACTTCATATAAGCACACCATAATGGAAATCAGTCTCAAACTAGTTGGTCGAAGAATAGTATGATAAACTGATTTGCATATGCATCGTTTGGCCTTCATCTCCATTTTCCGCACATACATCGTCATCTACTTCATGTATTTGTGGGAGAACGGGGGTGCATAGGGAACTTTATTTGGAAAAGACGAAATTAATGTTAAAATCTTTCTTTGTGTGGATATTTTACAGTGTGAAGTATGAAGTATGTGGGGGAGAGAAGTTGCATAGATATTTAATTTTAAAGCTATTCTTATTTGTGGAGGAAGGATTATGTGTAGGAGAATATCATCATTAATATTGTTAATTTTAATTGTGCATGGTTTTTATAGTGGATTTGTGTGGGAGAACGGGTGATGCATAGGGAAATTACTATTAAACTATTAATGTTAATCTTTGAGATTTTTGCGCACAATGGATTTGATGTGAAATGTGGCACATATGAATTTGTGTTATATTGGAAACACATGTGTTTTATATTTTTAATTAAGTTTGATTTACTAGCGTCGGTTGTGGAGATAAGTAACAAAAGAATTTTACTTTTACAATTTTCCACAGTGGTAATGGCATTATTGAAACTATAATTTTAACGTTTCATTTAATTGATGAAATTAATCATATTTACCAATCAATCATTTATTTCAAAACATGTAAAAGATTAAGCATTTAGGAACATGTGGCTTTGATTTTTTTTCTTTATTTTTTAAAGGCATTAAACTTAAACATTTGTAGTCAAAATCCTTTGAATTTCAATTAGTTTATTATTATTATTATTATTACAATTTTTGCTATCAACCAGTCCAACTCTGTTAAGTATTTAATACATATGTTTAATATTTATATGCTAACATCACAATACTAGCCACTAATTTTGGCTTTGTTGTCCATAGAAGCATTTGCTAGGTGTTCATCATGCAATCTTTTAAGCATACACATTACAAATGTATCTCAAACTAGTTTTCGTAGGAGTTGGTTACAAATAGAATCCTTGTCTAGGTTGTACGATATTATTCTGGTAGTTGCACACCATGAGCGACTATCATTTTGAACGAAGGTGCAAAACGTATAGCATTATTGATACGTTAATAGTGCACTATTATTTCTATATGTGAGTACTAAGAACATTTATACAATATACGACATAGTACTATGGCAATGATATACAAAGTTCAAATATTATTTAATGTGATATTTCTGAAGTACTTATGTGCTATGGAATTAGAAACTCGTATTTTTCTTATTTTTGTATGTTTGAGCTAACTCATATCTTCATAGCAGCGGAAACGAATAAAAATTGAACAGATATCATTAAGGGTAAAGATAACTCTTTTAAGAGGCACATTTCTATTTTATTTATTGTTCTTTGATTATATTTTCATTACACAACGCAATTGTTTTTTTCCCCACAACTTTTGGGTCATATTCTATAATCTATTATAACTAAAAGCAAATCCTTTTAAATTTCCACGAAACATATGACACTTAGAGATTCATATCCATGACAACAATTACAAAGAAAAAATTACTTTGAACATTCCTATAAAACTTTTATATTTGCTAAAACTAAAACGTGTCTAGAATTTTTGTAAACTAGTATTGAATTTGCTTTATCTTATTTTTTTTTCATTAAATAATTCTTACTCAATTATAATGTCCTTTTAAGCAGTGATTTCAGTGTAATATTTGTGAACAGGCAAAGTTTATCGAATTTGAATGATGTCACTGTAGAGATTGACGACAGTGTAGAGATAGCAATGAGTAGTACCACAGAAACAGATATTGCAACAGATAAAACAAAAGCAACGAAAACTAGCGAAGAAATAAATGCAAATAAGTGCTTATGTGCATGTTCAATTAACTTTGTATCAGATTTGTTCTTTTTTTCTTTTTCTCTTTTTTTTTTCCCTTTCTTTTTGTATTCTCTTCTCTCTTTTTTCTAAGAAAAAAACACTTATTTCAATTCAATGCTCACGAATAGGAAAAAAGAGATCGAGTCTATGCCATTGTTGATCGAAGATATCAGTAAGAATATAGCTGGAAATATTTTTCATGGCGTTGTATTAGTTACATATCAAACATTTTTGGACAAAGCAAATAAGTCAAAAGCAATATTTCATGCTGACTTAACAAAAAAGAAAGTGGAAATTGACAATAACATTGCTTTTGCCAACATCATTAATCGAACAACATGAGTCAAAGCTTGTTGCAAATGTGAGTGTTTCTATTAAATATTTTGAAATTATTCCAAAGCACAAATATGATAGTGGTGATTGTGAGAAAATTGTTTGTCTAAATAGTTTTAGCAATGTAGAAAACATTTTTCCTGTTTGTGAAGAGTATCAATTTGTTCCAAACATGACAATTGTAAATTTTTCACGTAATGACGATGCATTTCCATCGGGAACAATTACAACTATTGCAATTTCGATAACACAAACAGTAATTCAATATGTATTGGAAATAAAAGACGACAATGGAGAATAGGACAAGGATACAATAAGCTTTGTTTTATTTCAAAGTTTTATTGTTAAAAAGTTATTGTCCATCTATTTTTTTCCCCACAAGAAAACCCAATTTTCATTTTAATAAAAAAAAAGTTACATATATGTAGGTATGTATATCCCAATGTTCGGGGAAAAATCCATTCTTCATTTATTGTACGGTTTTCATGTATTTTTTTACAAGTGTTGCATATGTAATAGGTTCAAGTACATGATAAACTTGTTCTGACATGTGTTTCAATTCAAAGAGATTTGCAACAAAACGTTTTTCTGCTAATATTGCTAAAAAACATAGTTAAAAAATAAGTAAGAGTTTTTTGTACTTCACAATCAAAATTCATATTTGCATTAAACACCAGAAAGAAAGTTGACAGTCTAAGAAAACTTCTTTCCTCACCAACCGGAGTATGCACGGTAAGCTATATCATATTGTTTAAATAGACATGGATAAATAAAAAGGAATAAAAAATACATTTGATTTCATGTTACTGAGGTTCTATTTTCTATATCAATTTTACAACATTTTCAAGGATACCTGAGAGCAATTAGCGTATACACGAACCCATTCGAAATTGTATGCACCAGATGCAATACTCCAATTACAACTACTAGAACTATGAACAAAAATATGTTTTATTGCAATATTTCGAAGCGAGACTCTCGCTTTCTTTATTTTCATCGCTTAAAATGCATCATATATGCAAGTGACAGGACTAGAAAACAGTGCATTTTGAGGGGCGTAGAACTAGAAATAGTATTACCTGCAATACGAAAAATTTCCTATGAACAATACTGTGCAAAAAAAATGGATGTTATTTAAATGTTGACCAACTTCGAGATGCGTGGTACATTTATGATATACCATAAAAATGAAGTTGTACGTATACAATGACACACTGTTTCTTTGTTTACACAGTTAAGAAATTCAATAACAATAGAGTGCTCGTTCCTTGCAGTGTGAAGCATCCTAATATTGCCTCAAAATTTCTGATTCAGGAAATGATTTTTTTTTGGTCGAACAACTCTTTCGTTTTACTCGATATTTGGGATCTGATTTCACATTATCAATCAATATACTATACTCATGGGAACAAGATTAGTAATGTAATCATCAGAGAAAACAAGGCGATTTTTTATACCAATTAAAATGCTATTATGACATTGTACATAAACGTGATCCAATGAACTATGATTGTTTCGGCTCTATGTTTTGTACAATACTATGTCATTTTTTTCTTTTCGATAGTCGTGTTTCTTACATTGTTTTCTTGATTTATCAAATTTACAAGTTCTGTAACTACTCAGGCAATATTACAAGTTGGTTACGTTGCAATTTTCGGTGACACTACTTTACAATCACGGTTTACTTTATTCACAGTGTCGACCAATCCAATATTTTTTTTTCTATTTAAACAAATTTTCCATACAAGATTTAAACAAATATCTAAATAAGTCATTGTCATACAAACTTGAAACAAGTTTATAGATAGAATAAATAAGATTATGATATAACTTATAAAACATATTAAATTTATAAATAGATATGTAATCCATAGTAGTCTGATATGTTTTTTTTGCTTTAACTTTGTCAAAAATATTACAATACACAAGCAAATAACAAAAATTGTTAGCAAATTATTTACTAATCAACCATTGTTTATGCACATTAACGCTTGTATCGATTATGTTGTTAGAATTGAGCATTGATTCATCTATTCATGTTTTGTAATAGCTCTTCTGACGGCATGCTTATTGTATCTAATTCATCTTCCATACGCTTAAGCATTCGCTGAAGTTCTAGTATTTTATTAATTAACATTAAAACATCTTTGCTAAGAATTAATATATCTTTGTTGAGCATTAATATATCTTCGCTCCCTACATGTACCTCTTCCTCAATGCCCATGCCATTGTTTCTTTGCGCCATTTCTTCGTTGACAGTAACAAATGAAAAAAATAATAGACAAATTATAAAGAAAAACCTTAAAACACTTAATAGATTCAAAACAACAAAGCAAGTCGATTTCCTATAACCTACTAACTAGTCTAGAACAAAATGAACATTGAAAATTTCTTTTACAGGCATTAGGCGTATATATATTCGGTCAAAGGAAATAAGTCATATAAATAACAAATTAACATCTAAGTTCTAAAACGACATTTAACTACTCTCGATTTTAATGGTATCCACATCAATGTGGATAATACTGATTTACATGATCTTTAACCAGAAAACACTGTTGTAAATTTTGTTACTTTAAATCATATACAATTTACTTAAATTCCAATTTGACATAGTCCAATTGACACAAGTACGTTTCATGATTAATCAGTCTTTCACGCTTTAGAAATCAATATTGAGATATTATTTTATTAATATCATAAACCACATTCTATTTTCATTAAATAAATCTCGTTTGTCAATAAATAAAATTATTTTCCATAATTATTCACTAAACTAAACTGTATCCAACACATTTACTATGTAGACTTGCCTTACTATTGACCAACTTTTACTTTGCAAAAGTAATTTTAGATCATAGATCTCAATTCGCCACTTGAATGTCTTCTTGCCTTTGTCGCATTATCCAAATTTTAAATGAAATTTGTTCACTGAAAATAAATAAATTAGGTAACTGTTTATAACTTCGTATGGTTTATGTCGTTTTTCGTGAAGCTAAGAACTAGCATTCCAAAACTATTATAATTTTTTTTCTACGACAACAGCTTTGATTGTAAACTCTACAATAATCTAACAAACCTTTCAACATCCGGAAAACTTGCAGGATCATTGGATTACCAAAAACCATTTTGCTCTGAACATCACCCAAAAACTATGGTTGGATAGCAATATCCATTTTCATGTTGCATATTCATATAAGCGTAACATAATAGATATAAGTCTGAAACTATTTAGTCAAAAAAATAACATTCGAACTAAATTTAATCTAGAATCGAAGAGACGAAATTAGGTCGATTCACATAACTATTGATTTCCCTGTAACCTAGCATATGGGATATGTGCTAGTGCATTTTTTATAGGTTTGGAATTGAAGGTTTAAGACTAATGTTTCTCACTGATAACAATAGAACTCTACATAGTTCGACTAGTAGTAACCCATTCCAGGTGGGCCTGGGATTTCAATGATTGTGTCTCATTGATCTCCAATGTGCCTTGCAACCGCCTTGGAAGAATCTACAGTAATTATGTAATAAAATATGTTATAAAAACTAATGTTATACTACACAAATAATGAGTATAGTATGCAATATTAAATTTTATAAATGAAAACTAATATTGTAAATTAGCTTTGAACTTTTCGGCAGCCAGACTTAGCACTCATGCATTTGTTCCAAGAAAAAATATACAAAAGGCTTTAGTGTGGAATGTAGGCGTTCGTAGAATCTTAGCTTAAAAGCTTCCTCCACACAATGGACCTCCTCTGTACTTTCACACATTTGCTTAATTTCAAGCAACATAACCATAAACAAAGTTTGTGCTTAATGATCCAATTTCTTTTCAGACTGCGCATAACCTTTACTCAATTTACTTTTGATATTCGAGAATACAAAAATACACATGATTTATAATTAAAATATTGCAAGATAAAATATGGATTATTTAATAGTAAAATATTAGCAATAAAAGCACTATTTATAATTAAAATATTAGCAATAATAGTGTATCAGTCAACCGCTTTCCTCGGTCTTATTGCAAACAAAAAATATGGATTATTTAATACTAAAATATTAGTAGTAAAAGCCTTCAATGTGGAGTACAAAGATACACACAATGAAATATTCCAAGCTTTGTCGAGAAAAAATATACAAAATTGTTTGGTACAAAGTCCATAGATCCGCACAATGAAAGCTTGGAAGCTTCCTCAGCACAAGATAACCATAAACAAATATCCAACTCAATGATCTGAACATTTTTGTGATTACATGTTCTTTGCATTCTAGAACAATTCAACCTTTACTCAATTGACTAGTGATATTTAGGAATACAAAAATTTGCATTATTTATAACTAAATTATTACGAACATTAAATATGGGTTATTCAATACTAAAATAATAGCGATAAAAGCATTATTTATAATTAAAAAATTACCAATTATATCGTATAGGTGCACTTCTTGTCTTGGACTTATTGCAAAAAATGGGGGTCCTTTTGCACACATGTGGGGGCTTGAAATCTTCCTCCACACAATGGACTTTCTCTACATTTCTGAAAACATGCCTAATTTAAGAAAAATTTCCATAAAAGTGATATGTTATGCCATTACCAAAACTCTATCCTTCGCATTCTCTATACATGTTTTGAGGACAAACACAATGGCATAGGGAAAACATATTATGTTGGTGAAAATTTGTGGGCTAGTCTAGTGGGTTTTGGTTGGTCTATAGGAGGGTGACACCATGCCTATAATCTATAGCTAGGAGTACGCAAATGACCTTGCATTTGTGGGATGTAGTTCTCCTTCTATTTTCATTTAATCTTGTTATTTGTAGCATTTACTATGGGAGCTGGCATCATTCAGTGTGGCAAGGACTTGAATTTATGTGTGATTATGCAAGTAGATCCAAAACAAAATCATTGCTTTGAGAGTTATCCAAGCTTTATATATTTAAATATTTAAGATCTTAAATTCAACTCAATATTCCCAAGCTGAGTTCCAATTGGTGGGCCCTACACAACATATTCCTTTGCATCTGCAATGCCATTGTACAAAAGTTCAGCTCATTGTGTCGACCTCCACGCATCAATCTTCTATACAATGATTCAAGTTTTACAATGTTCCAGATTAATGAAATCAAAATAATTAAAAAGTATAGTAATGTGTATTTGAGTGTCATCTATAAGAAATAACATTAAGCTATTAATTAATATGGTTAAATTGAATTGATGTTTGAAGCATTAAGCTTATCTTTTAGAACAATTATAGTCTCAATACTTAGAGTAAGAGCACCCCCATTTTAGCCTATCCGAACAACGCTATGTATCATAACTACTTGTGCATAGAAGTCTCTTATTTTCTACTGCCACATTATCCACACCCCATTTCCAACGCAAACCAAAGACCTCGTGCTAACTATATGCTTTGTGTGGAGATTTTTGTGCAAAGGAAACATGTGCGTAAGAGGTTGTGCGAAAGAGGCTATGCATAGGTGAATGTGTGGATGAAGCTATCTAGAGGACATGTGTGCGGAGATGGTTGTGTGGAGGAAGTGTGTACAAAGGTGGTTGTGCATAATTCCTTTATTGTGTGAAGAGCTTTGTGTGGAGATATTTTTGCTTTCATTGTGCAGATTTTTCTCCACACTCCGGACAACCTTTAGTCAATTAAATAGTTATAGTGGTATATACAGGGACTATGTTATGTAGTAGTTCTAATCCTCGTTCTCAAACTATGTTTTACATTTTAAGTATTTATTCTCGTTCTTAAACAAACTGTTGGTTCTCGTTAACAACACATTTTATTTCTTATTATCATGCTATGTTATTATTACAAAAATTAACAAGAATTAATTTTGGTTGATTTTTCTCATCAATACGTATATCGGTTCTTTCTATATATATGTTCTATTTCTAGTTCTCAAATTATTTCTTTCATTATCAATATGTTTTGATTGGTTTTCAAACCATTTAATTTTTGTTTTTCAAATTATTTTTCATTTCAAACTATTGGTTCTATTTTTAGTCTCTGCTTAAGCACAACTCTAGCAATAGATTTTCCGGTTGACCACTATTAGTTTAGCATTGACGAGTGCAAGTTATAATGTTTAACTTTTAGAAATAAATAAAGTATTTTTTATTATAATTGGAAAAAATATTTTGTTAAAATTTAATTGGACAAAAAATTTGATCTCTTATTTCAGGCTTGGTGCCTTTTGTTCCATGTCACCAATAAAGTTTTCTAACCCTGAGAACTTGGCGATATTTAGGGGAATCATGTTTTTGGAAAAAAACTTTACCATAGAAAAATTGTTGAAAGTGATTAAAAATTCATTATTCAAATGTTGGAAAAATCCAACATGGATCGGTTATCAGCGAGGTGTCAAAAAGTTGGTGATTGGAAGTTGGCTTGGAACTTCTCCATTACTCTATCAAGAAAATTCCAATCATTGTTTCCTCTCACGTCAAACAACCAACAAGGTGTTAGACCAATTAGAAAATGAAGGAACCAACAATATAAAGGTGTCTTACAACTCTCCCTGCTTTTGCATCAACACTTGCTCTAAAACTGTAGCGCAATCTTAGGTCTTTCACTTACTAGTGTTGAAAAATGCAACAAGAAATTCTCAATTTGATTTTTTCTTGATTAAATTGAGAAAATTTGAATTTCCACATCAACAGACAACTTGGATGATGTTAAGTTGTGTGACATGGCTTGTGTCACCCAATTTACTTAGTAAATTTGAGTTGGAGGAGTTAGAGTTCAGTTAAGCATGTGTAATTGCTAATTTGTAGCAACCAAGGTCAATTATCTAAGGTTTTTTTCAATTAAACTAGTTCCAATTGTCGAAGGAACTAGTGGAGGGTCAAGTTGTGCAGTAAGACTTCAATCAAACTTAGTGATCATCCAGTTAACTGATCAATCAGCCCAAAATAGCTAGTTCATGGAGAGAATTCGAGTTCCCCAGGCTTGGTGGAGATTCCAGGGCAGTGTAACATCAGTTGTAGACTATTCTTGAGGGTACAAATGTTGCATGCAGTCAGATGATCAACATAAGTATTTGTGCAATTCAATTTGAGGATTTTCCTAAATAATAGGGGCCTAATTCCTTAAGGAATGACACGAGGAAATAGGAGCTCAAGCAGAGGAAAAAATTCACTAAGTATGGGTCAGAGCCTTTCAATGAGCAGAGAGATAGGTTATGCACTTGTAGGTTGTGCTCAGTTGAGCAAAGAAATTGTAATACATCTCTATTATTAGGATTTAATGCAACCATGCATTGGGGTTTCTAGTAGTTTGCTTTCCTCAGGAAAAATACTTGTTGCATGTGTGTGATTTCTTGTTGCATGTCTGAAATTTTTGTTATAAAGAGTGAATTAATGTCCATAGAGTAGTAGAGTAGGTTTGTGTCTTGTGATTTTGATTAAAACTTAGTAAGAAGTTGCAAATATACATCGTAATTTCCACATAGTATTAGTGCATGATTCACATTAGAGAATAAATTCAATTTTTTTTCTCAGGAGGCTTGAATTTAAAGATCAGTGTAGTAGTATTTCTTCATAACTGAGAAGATGGCCTTCAATTAACTAAGGCTAGAGTATGCCTTGGAGGCCACCTCTAATTTTTTTGCATGGAAGGATCGCATGGATGCGGTATTGGAAGACAATGGATTGCTAGAATACATCAAATCAACTATTGAAAAACCACAAGCATATGATGCCCAAAACCTTTCTCAATGGAAGAAAGATGTGCCCAAGGTGAGGATAATAATCCTGGAGGGAGTACAGGATCACATTGTCTCAAATACCCATGGAAAATAAACTTTGTTCGTGATGTGGAAAGCATTGACATAATTATTCAAGAAAAATAGTGACCATAGGAAGTTGGCGCTCAAGAATAAAATTTGAAGTATCAAGATGCAGAAGAATGGAAATTTTTCGTAGTATCTGAGTAGGTTCACACAGTATCGTGATGAAATTGGAGGGGTCGGTGTTAATTTTCCTGAAGAAGTCTTGGTAAGCCCAACCCTTCTGGACCTTCCCAGGAGTTGGCATAGCTATCAAGGTTTGGTGAATGGGAGGGAGAAACTAACGAATTCGGAGCGCTTATGGTTTGATTTGGTACAAGAGGAAATAAGGCAGAATACCAGAGATGGGACTTCATCCAAGGGAAAGTATGAATAAAAATTTGCATTATATGGAAAGGAAAAGAAGGGAAAAGGGAATAAATCTCAATCTAAACTAGAATCCAATCAAGGGAGAAAGAAGAAAGATTTATTGAAAATTAAATGCTTCCATTGTCATGAATTCGGGAATTATCCCATGAAGTGTCCATACAAGGCAAGAAAGAATACCTAAGGAGGAGTAATAGGTGAAGCTTTAGCTTCACAGATCGAGCTTGAATTTACCCTCATTGCATGCATGGCCAACATAGTGATGGGAAGCGTGTGGTACTTGGACTCAAGTGCATTGTTCCACATGATAGGGTGTAGAGACTTTTTCGGTGACCTGGAAGAATTTTTTTTGCAGATGCGCGTTGAGATGGGCGGAAGTGGAAGGTATAGCGCGATCGGGGTTGGTAAATTCACCTATCAGAGGGAGTCAGGAATCCCCCTTAGGCTCAAGGATGTCATGTTCATTTCGGGCCTAAAGAAAAATCTCATTTCTATTGTAGTTTTGGAATACCATGGTTATGATGTGATATTCAACAAGGAAAAGGAATTCTTGAGACACATATTCACGAGTCAGGTGAAGCATATTGGGGTTCGGATGAAGAATCTGTATAAGCTAGTTGTGTAAGATTGTGTTACATTAAGCACAAAGGCATAGAAGTGTTGGGAAAAATACTAAGAGGGGGGGTGAATCAGTATTTTAAAACTCATACAGACTTTTACTTACTTTACTGATTTCTATACGCGACTTCACTTAATTACAACTAGCGTATATACACATATTTATTTAAGTAAACTTGCATATGCCCATTGCATTTATTATTCAGATAAATCTTCAGTAACATTTCTTAGACAAGTGCATTATTCATTCATCAGACATTTAGTAAGCATTAAACATGTGCAGTAAGAACATAATAAATCATCACACATAAGAAGCACACATGAACACCAGGATTTAAGATGGAAACCAAATTTGGGAGAAAACCAACGATGTTGTCGTATTTGTATTCAATATTTATTAAATAGAAAACTGCTTACAATCTTGTACTGGTGCATACTCATACTAGCATGCACGCACCCACCTGCAGAAGGTTGCAACCTTCTCTCGTTCTCCAACTGCTACTGGAAGGGAGCTCCAACCCCCTGATCTTGTTTACCAGCCACCACTGGAAGGGAGATACAACCCCCTGTTCTGATCACCAGCTCCTAGTGTCAGGAATCTTCGACTTCCACACTGAAGGCTATGACCCTTAGAAACACTACAAGCCATGTTTCATAAATTTTCACACTAGATCCAAAAAATTTTAATTCAACACAAATTTTATATCAACTAAAACAACCGTCAACCAAATTCGAACAGAACAGTGAGATCACTGTAACTAGACAATATAAATAAACCTAGACTTCTGCACAAACACACAAGATCAATTGCAACCCTGATCATTCATAAGACAGATGTACACACTGCTTTACTTCTGGAAACCTGCGTACATATGCGCTTGTCTGTGGAGAAACCTGCATATAGATCTTACTATACTAAGATTAAAGTTCTGACCAGACTCAGAATAGATCAGAGATATTCAAACATATTTTGTTAGATTTACAGAGACCTCATACAGTCAGTAGCAACCATCATATTCAAACAACCAATCACTTATATTTATACACAATCAACTAGCAGCATAATCAATACTCAAGACAACCCAAATCTATATGAAGACATCATTGACAGACAATAGAAATACAACAAAACTGATCAGACATTTCCTTCAACATTCTTTAGTAAAACCCTAGCTTGTATACGTGCCATCGTTAAGAAAAATCCATGATTTTACGCACTTCTTCCAAAACCAAATTGCGTATAGATTTCACTTAATATATACATGCCTTTGCCGAGCTGAACCCGCGTGTATACGCACCTTCCATGAGACAAACCCGCGTATAGATCTGCAAATAATTTAGGACTGCACAACACTTTAGAACAAAAAAATTACTCAAATCATATGCACTAGACCACATATCTAAACAAATCATGCAAATACATAGCCATTTCAGGTCTAAAGAGCTTGATCCATAATTGTATTCATAAGTGCATCATAATATTAGATCTATCTATTGATTGTATCCCATTCCATGCAGATATACTTCAGATTGAAGTATTCATTGTATTATCACTCAGAAAAAATGAAACATCATTTGACAAATTCCTAGAGGTCCATGTGTTAAAGATAGGGTCATAGAATTCATTTTTCATTACTTGGTTAAGGAAAATTTTAATTTTTTCTTATTATATTATGCTAAAGTCAAAAGCTCAGCCTCATTCAAATCCTTTCATGTCACACCGGTCATTATTTTTTGACATTTTTCATTTCCCAAGTTTATAGCACCGAAAGAGTCATTTTAGCCAAGAATCCCTACTTTCATAGTGAAATACACTGAGAAAATAGACTTTTCGCTACGAAACTACTAATACTTTCATCGAAAAACTGCCAAGAAATACACTAGGTACGCTATGGGAATAAGGATTCTTGTCTGTCTTGTCAAAACAGCTGTTAGGTGTCAGTAAATGATTGAAAGAGATAGGGTACATGCCATTCGAGTCAATTAGGGTTAAGATCAAGGTACAATGATTGGGGCTGAAGTCATTATCACCATTTTAAGCATGTATGAGTCATCATTATGCCATGAGTTGTCATCGAACTTCAAAATCTTTCCAAATTGAGTCATTTTTCATTCTCCGTTCCCTCTTTGTGTTTTATTGAGCTATGGAGAATTATTTCACTGAGCCCAAGTTGTGGCTGGTATTTTCAAAGGTTTGCAGGTATCACTGATCAAGTGAGGTAGAGAAGACATTAAAGCACCATGGCTGCAAAGAGAAATACCAGCAAAGGTGGCCACTATCTCAGATATGAGCCATCAGACATGAATTTGATAAATGAAGACCCAAAAACTGTAGAAGTTTTCAGAAGAACAGGTGTTGGGTGCCAGTTTTGTACAGTTTTCCTACCTTTGTTTTCCCTATTTTTCCTCTTAAATATAACCAATGGGAGTATATTTGCCTCTTTCTCCTACCTTTCTACCCTAACTTGTGTTGTTTCACCTTGTTTTTATTACCTTCCCAATTCACCAATTATTATGATGGTGAATGTTTGTATAAGATCAATTGTCTTTGTGTTGTCATTTCAGATGTCATTTATAGCACCAAAGATCTCGAGTACGAAGTTCACAGGAGCAGTAAAGAGGTGTTGTTACAACAAAGCGATGTTGTTACACCTTGCTGTTACAAAACCGCCAGAAAACTATTGTTACACTCTGTTGTTACAGTCCCACTGGCAAACTACTGATACAGTTGTACCGTTGACTGATATTGTCAACACTTGTTGCTGATTTTTCCTCTAGTTGTACACTACATATGTGATTCTATTACGATAGCTGTAGAATTTGTTTAGCATTGTATTTTTGGGATAACAGATCTATAATTTTCTAGTTAGAACTTTATTAGGAAGTGGTTATAACTATATGTTTTCTATTTCGATCAGCATGAGAATCATAAGATTCTCATGACTGATCGATCCCTTGATTTTTTGATGTAACCACTATATAGTTCTCGCCCCTAGAGGTCGAAAGGTTAGCGGAGAACAACGTTATTTTGGCTCTGTAATTGTGTTCAGATTAATATATATTATCTTGTTATTGTTGTTACATGCATTATTCAATTTAGTTTCCGTTAAGTTCTTCCTCTACCTGCCCCTGCTAGGGAGGAAGGGCCCTCCTTCTTAGCAGGGATTGCAGTGATTAAATTAGTTGTGTGTATGTAATTGTATTTCAGTTTATGTATCAATAGAGTGTTGTTGCTACTATTCAGCTGTGAATATATATGCTTCAATTTCAATACTTTGTATGTTGTTACACATATGATATTAGAGACATCAGCTGGTTACTTGTTGTGCAATGTTCTAGAACAGATTAATTGAAGTGTGATTCTAGTATTGTAGATCCTTTTAATTCTACGTGAGTGATTTACTTCCAGCATTTACTTTAGCAATGATTTCTTTTCTTTGAAATTGCTTATGGTTGGTGTATAAGCACAGACAGTGCAACTGTCATTGGAATAAACAGACATCCCTGGATTGATAATTAATGTGTATTTTTTAGTCATTTAACAATGATTTATATAGTCCAACATTTTGGTGTCGTTGACAGGGATGGTAGTGACGATCCAATCAATCAGAATGGTTTCCTAGAAGTGCAATTTCCGTGTGTTTTCTTAGAGTGTCTCCAGTGACACAAATGTCGGGAAAGACGAGAGGTAAGAACCTACACAACGCTCTAAAAAACTTGAGCGGGCTCACCATGTCTTGTTGGGACACATAGGAGATTGAATTTCTGAACATTTTGTTTTTTTCTTAGAGTGTCTCTAGTGACACAATTGTCGGGCGGTAAGACGAGAGGTAAGAACCTGCGCATCGCACTAACAAACTTGAGCGGGCTCACCAATGTCTTGATGGGACACTTAGGAGTTGAATTTTGGGTGTTTTTTTTAGGGTGCCTTCAGCTATACAGTTGTTGGGTCATAAGACTAGAGGTAAGAACCTATGCATCACTCTAACAAACTTGGGTGGGCTCACTGCTGTAGAAACTGAAGCACTTATAGGATGAATTCATTTTCATAGGGCCCGTGTGTGCCAGTAGGACAACATCAACATCTACAAACACCCCCCACTCTATTGAATACAGGAAAGACGGGTCATAAGAAGGAAAAGAAGAATGTAGATTTGGGAAAAAAGACATTCTTTGGAGATTTGATTTCAAGGGAAGAAAAGGAACAATCTACGTCATACAGAGATAATAGGAAGACAGGACCACATAAAGTAGCTACCATATAAAGGCCTGGACCATCGGTGTCTTCCGTGTTTGGACCTCACCATCCTTCGAACGACATATCCACTCCCGATATCAAAACTATAGATTCAAAACAACAGTGGAAAATCATTGATCAAGATCTGAGAATTGAAGGATACAGAGAGACCAGTGGGGAGCATCAGGGACTTGAGGAACAACATTCAGTTGATCATCAATTGGATGATGGTAGTGTTGTTAAACAGTTGGTCCTGGAGCAACCCGATCCTTCTATTCGTTAATCTCTAGTACACTCTGAGGTCAGTTCATCCCGTCAGGAAGATTCAACCATGGGGGACGAGAATTTCAAGACAGATATTTTTGTTACTTTTGAATTCCCAATAGTAGAAACACGAGATGAGGCTCCTATGAAGAATATTCCTTTATCATCCCTACCATCCTTTCAGGGGATGGCTGTTGAAGATCCTGATACCTTTCTTTTCGAATTTGATGTGTTGTGTAGAGGTTATGACTACACTTCAGATGCCCAGAAGCTGAAATTATTCCCTACTACTCTGAAAGGAGCAACATTAAGATGGTTCATGAGATTGGGTGCTGGCACGATTCGAACTTGGAATGACAATAGAGAGGCCTTCCTCTTTAAGTATCAGGACAACTGCTGAACCAAGGATTTGAAGGATGAGATTTTCAGAATTGCACAGAAGGAGGAGGAAATCCTGGAAGACTATCTAGAGCAATTTCATTATAATTTACAGAGGTCTAAGTTCAGTAACTTAAATCCAGAAATTCTAAAGCTAATATTCTTAAGAGGTTTAAGAGATGATTTTCTGGAGCATCTGAACATAATTGGAAAAGGAGACATATTGCAAGAAACATTTTATGAGATAATGAAGCTTTGCCTCCTTAGCTCAAGAGGATCGGTCAAGGGGAGAGTTTCAGTTCGAGACTCTTCACTTCAGATACAGAAGTCCACAAGTGGAGGAGTAACCAGAGCAGAGATTGGGAACTTATTCGAATATTCTAAAACCGACCTCCTTATCACTCTCTCTGCCCAGATCACTATGGTACAAGTCAAGAAAGCACAAGCAGAAGCTGAAGTAGCCTTAGCAATATTTTTTCCCCGATGCAAAAAGAAACATTTGGAAAGAGAATGTGGACTAAATAGTGTCAGCCTATGCAACATTTTTGAGTTGGCACACTCTACGAATCAGTTTCCTGAGTTTCCCAGACTGAAGGCAGTACTTCAAGAATCAAGTGAGGATGTTCAATCTTCTTATTTCATCGGATCAAAGAGACCATGGCAGCCATGACCTACAGGTATGCCTTCAAATTTTTCCTCTTTTCATCCTTGGAATAATGTTTATAATAGTCAGCAATACCCATGGCAGTATCCTACTCCTTCCTCAACACAATTTTCTTCACCATGGAACTAGTGACCATATAGTCCACCAATGCAATATCCTCCATCATAACCCAATCCTTGGGGTCAGAACTGGAGAGGCAATGGCCAAGGTCCAATACCCCATCCAATAGCAATGCAACATAAACAGTTACAACTGCCTTCTATTCAAAATCTTACACCTTATGTCTGACCCCAATTACCTATGCAACCTAACCCTAATCCAAATAATAAGGCAGCCTAGAGCATGGATGCTCCGGTTACCCTCCAAACTTATCTTATTACTCTTATCGGACTTAACGAAGTTCGGCTTCGATTAGGGAAAGTAATTAGATCTGAACATACCCCCATTATTACCGAAGAAAATGAATCGCCCAAGAAGGATATGGACGATTCTCAGGTAGCTGCTACACTTGTAACAGCTGATACAACACATGTTGTTACATCTGTAGCAGCCATATCTAGAGGATCTTTTGTTCCTACAGTATCCAATCCGAGTAAGGCTGGTACATCTATGATAGCTGACTCAACTGTTAGCATTCAGAACCCCCCATACCCTCAATGATTAACTGAAAGTGGGCTGGTCTCACAATCTGAATCTGAATTCCTCAAGGAGATGCAAAATTTATATGTGTGGATTCTGCTATTACAAACTCTTAAAGAAGTGCCTATCTATGCTAAAACAATGATGGATCTATTATCACTCGGACTGAACCTCAGGCTGAGAAAGGCAATTCTGAGGTAACCTCAAACCACACTTAGCCAAGTAGCTAGCCCTACTAGGCCAGGAGAGGGCTCTCTCCATATGGATCACAGTCAAAATGACTAAGGAAATAAGATATTAGGCTAGGTATAGTAGCTTAGGGTTTTTATTTTTATTGTGTAGGGTTTTGCTGGATAAGGAGGAGTCAAACAACTAGGGCAAGGAAATTAGGTCAAAATTTGCAGGGTGTTATATGGGGCAAGGTAGGTAAAATGTTTATCACTTTAGGGTTTTGATGATGAGATGGTCAAGACAGGTGAGGAGCTATAAAGATCATGGGGATTTCATGTTTTCTTTCTAAACCAAAGAAATTACAAATTATGAATGTTTACCCAAAACAGAGCATAGAAATTATGAATTATGTTCATCTATCTTGAAAACATTCATTTAATAGCAATGAAATGATGGATGAAGTAACAAAAAATTCTAACACATGAGCACAAAATAAGAAACTGAAACTAAACACAATATCACATGGATCCCATAAAAATAGCTGCTAATTTGATTAATGTCCAGGCCAAAACTGATACAAAAATATGTCTCTTGAGATGCAAAAGCGCCAAGTGAATCCAAACATTACAATGACTGAGGAAATACATCATATAGACCTCAAAACCACTCTCCCTAGCCTCAGGGAGTCAAATCCATGAGATAGGGATCAGTTTCACCTACTCCCAAACAAGAATCTGAAGACTAGGAAGACCCAACAATTTGCCTCTAAAAGAGAGGAAACTGGTTCATTTGACCTCTAGAGGACTTATCTAATGTATCTACCCTAGATAACAATGAAAACATGAAATTTACATTTATCTTAACCTTTTACATTAGTAATTTCTCATTTCCCAAGATAAAAAGTCAAACTGGAGTGAAAATAAAAAAATTGCTGAAGTATGTGAAAATTGCAATTTTCTTGGCAAACGCACAGCACCATGACAGGAAAAATAACCTCTTTTGCAAGCAACTTTTGGAGGCCTTCCTAGTGTACAAATCAGCTCCATGATAGCTCATTGGAAATATCTCTGAGTCTAGTTTCCAAATATATCTCCAGTTTCCAAACTGGTGCTCATTTGACCTGTCAAAAATTCAATCTCCCAAGACTGGTAAACGCACAGCGCCAAGGTAAAAAATGAGGCAGAAACACGAAAATTTGGTGGTTTTTTGTACTTTTGAGGGACCAGTTCTCCTCCATATTTTCTGAAACTTGCTAGGGTTTATGTATTCATCATTCTGAACAGATGGTGGTGTCCATTTTTCATTTGGATGCCCCAAAAAAGAGCGCAGCGCCACGTTTGGCATAATTTCTGTGTGCCAAAATTGCTCAAAAAACCAAAAATGCACTAAAGTGCCAAATGTTGCAAAAATTTGCCAAAATTGTGAGGATACTTGCTTATCAATCTCTTGAGGCATGAAGAGACACCTCAGCAAGTATGTCTAACCTCTCCTCCTCCTTTTGCTTGGTCAAAGCTTTAGTTTTTTGCATGGGCTCGTTTGAGTTTGGCCCTTGCAATTTTGTTCCTCATGGCATAATGATTTGACATCTTTCTCTAAATGTCATTGTCTTTTTGAGCCTTGAACAAGAGTTTCTCCAAGTTTTGGTTGACTCTCTCAAGCCATGCTTCTATGTGCTTTGATTCATCTTACCTCATCAATGGTGTGCTTGATCTTCAATTGTCGATTCTCTTGTTTGAGAAAGTTAATGACAAACTTGGACCTTTCAAGATTAGCTTGGAGGTTTCTAATATTGGCTTCTTTCTCTCGGATGATCAAGGAAATATCATCATCAATTGTGTCTAAGTTTACAGTTTTCAAAATCTGCCTCTTACTCATGGAGGCCTTCCTCTTCATGTATGTCCACCTCTGCCATCTTTTCCTTGCCTTTGTGTACCTGCTTTGTTGGTGAAGAAAACAGGGCCCCTCCCACATTCTATGGGGCAAACACCTGCCTATGAACTCTCTGATAAGAATGTGCCAATGGCTAAACCTCAGCCATAATTTAAGTAGAAACGCTACGGTGATGGAATGAAATGGAGGAAATGTGAAGTGAAAGGAAGTGTTTTGGAAAATGGAAGGAATGGGAATGTAAAGGGAACCTAGGTTAGTGAAAAACCTAGGATTGAGGGATATTAGGAATGGTATTTCTTTATGGAATGAGAATATGGAAAAACATAACATTGTAGGGATTAGGTTTGAAATGAGAACTAGGGTTTCTTCCTTAGGAAAAGTTTCAAATGATTATAAGGCACAAAATAAATTAATGAGATGATGCTAGGGTTTACTCACTGATAAATGGAGCTTTGAAGACAACCTCTTCAAAGATTGAGACTTAATTGATGGATTGGGAGGCTGTAAGAGAGTTTTGAACTTTCTGGGAAAACGCGCAGCACCCTCTTCCAAACACACAACGCCATTCCTGAACGCACAACGCCACTGCAACACCTTTTTGTAGACCACATTTGGAGGCCTTCCCGGTGTCCAAATTGGGCCCAGGATAGCTTGTTAGAAATATTATCCTGTCTACATTCCAAATATACCTTTGGTTTTCTTTTTGGAGTTATTTTTCCTTATCAAAAATTGATTTTCACAAGACCTCCAAAAAGTGTTGAATGAGGATGCAGAAATGCATAGTGCTAGTGAAAGAAACTTTTAGAGGCCTTCCTGAACTCCAAATTGAGCTCATGATAGCTCATTGGAAATATCTCTCTATCTATTTATAATTTGACTCATAAAGAAAGTCATTTGGACACTCTAGCTTTGAGAAAACTTGATTTTCCAAAGGTCTCTCCAGAAGTGAAGCAACTCTCCCGTGGCACCTGTATTTTTGACATTTCTCCCAAACCATGATACCTGTGTAAAAAATGAAAGAATTTTTTCTTTATTGACCTATGAGGGACACAAACCTCTCTTGCTTTTGTTAATTTCATCTCTTTTTGGTCAGAAATATAGTTTGAAGCGAAAATGGCCCTGTGAGTGGCAAATGGCTTGATTCTTGGAATGATTTCTTAAAAAATGATGGAAACATGATCATATGAGTTGGAATGGCCTCATACTTACTGAGATGACCTAACTTATGGCTCCTCTACTCATATGCCTCTTTTTCACAGCAAATCCTGACTCAATGGGAGAGGAAATTAAGGTTTAGTTCTTGTGAACAATGATGACTTGGGCACCATTGGGAAAAGACAACTCCCTTTGACATTTGATGTGTTGGCATTTGGATTTCTGAGTTGGCAGGCTTTGGGAGACTGAATACTTATTACATTTGAACTGACTGAAGTGAATCATGAGTTTATTCTGGGTCACCTTCACACCTTTTGATGCCCATAATTGAAAATGAGACAATGCAATGATTTGACCTAATGAAACCCTAGTGACCTAATGAGAAATGAAAGAAAATGACTCAATGAGTGATTTTGACTAAAAGTGAAATGAGAGAATACTTGTTTTCAACATGATGAAGACATGGAAGAGGTTTAGCAGGCATATACTGTGAAGGAAAATGGGACACTTTACAAGGACAACCACCAGTGGAACAATTTTATATCATGACCTAATGGAATGATTGAAAATTATTTAGAGTGGGACACCTAAGATGCACATGCAAAATGTGTTTTGATCCCTGGTGGAAGTATGCAAATACTAACACTTACAAGATCTATGCATCAAAAGACCTGGAAGGAAACCTAAAGACCCTGCTACTATCCATGTCATGGCGAAATTGTCCGATCTTATGATTGATCAACATTTGTTGACTAAATATAATGACCCAGGGAACCCTACAGTGACAGTCCATATTGACAATAATCCCATAACCAATACTTTGATTGATCTAGGGGCAGCTATTAATGTCATGACTAAAGACCTCTTCATCTATCTAGGATTTCATGGACTTAGACCTATGCCCATAGTGCTTGAATTAGCAGATAGGTCCCGTGTCAAGCCCGAGGGAATGATTAAAGATGTGGTTATCACTGTGGCTTCCTGGAATTATCCGACTGACTTTCTCATTTTACAAACCAAATCCAACCTAGGGGGTCATCATTTAATCTTGGGAAGACCATGGCTAGCCACTACAGACGTATATATCGGATGTGGGTCTGGATCTATGGTGATCTCAAATGGACAGGCCACTCAGAACCTGAACCTTTATTCCCCAAAAAAACCTCATATGGATTCGAGTAGTCCTTGGTGGGACGAATTTGCACCTGAATCTGATCTTTCCCTACCTCTTCTCACGCTTGGAAAAGCACAATAATTTAAGGATGAAACAGAGGACGATATCATTAATGGTTTTATTAGTAATTCACTCCTTGTTGCCTCCATTAGAGATTTGGGAGAAGAAGATGAGGAAGATGTTACAATTATTGAACATTTGAAAAAAAATCCACTTACTATCAGCAGTCCCACTGAAATCAAACTTGGAAAATGTTTAAACATCAATCCTAACATGATTGTTGAACAAAACAGATTGTTGATACAAATGTTACATAAATACAAAAAGGCATTTGCATGGGACTATACGGATATGTAAGGAATCCATCCTAACCTATGCACTCACCTCATTTACCTTAAAGAGGATTGAAAACCAGCTAGACAACCTCATCGCTGAATGAACCCCGCACTTAAGGAGATAGTGAAAGAAGATTGCAAAAAATTCTTAATTCTAATTTCATCTACCCCATTTCTGACAGTTAGTGGGTGTCTCTGCTTGTCATAGTTCTGAAGAAGAACGGAAAATGGAGTCTTTGTGTTGACTATAGAGAACTTAACAAGGCCACTCAAAAGGACCATTTTCCTTTACCATTCATTGATCAGGTCTTGGACACTCTTTTTGGAAAAAAATTATTTTCATTTGTAGATGGGTTTAGTGGCTATAATCATATACAGATTATCCCAGAAGACTAAGACAAGACAACCTTTACTTTCCCATGGGGTATTTTTGCGTAAAGATTCCTTCCCTTTGGCCTCTGTAATGCACCAGCAAACTTTCAAAAGGAAATATTGGGTATTTTTTCTGATCTTTTGAATGACTGTCTTGAAATCTTTATGGATGATTTACACCCTACGGGGATGCCTTTGAGACAACATTATCTAACTTGGAAAAAGTGTTGGAACGTTGTGAACGAACTAATGTTTCTTTGAGCATGGAAAAATGCCACATGATGATGACCGAGCGAATTGTGTTGGGACATTTCATTTCGGCAAATGGAATCAAGGTAGATCCTGCAAAAATTGAGGTAATATCGGAAATCCCAACCCCTATGACTCTGAAAGAAGTACGTAGTTTTTTGGGACACGCAGGATACTATAGGAGATTTATAGAGAATTTTTCAAAGATTGCATCTCCTCTATTTTAATTACTCATGAAAGATGCGGAATTTGTGTGGACAGGGAAGTGTGAGTAGACCTTTTTAAAGTTGAAGAACTGTGTAACAGTAACACTTGTTTTACGAGGACCAAACTGGGAATTGTCGTTTCATATTGCTACAGACACATCTGACATGGTTGTGGGTGTTGTTTTGGGGCAGCTGGAGGAGAAGAAACCTTGTGCCATTTATTACATCAACAAGAACTTAACTCCAGCAGAACTCAACTACATTGTTACTGAGAAGGAATTCCTAGCAGTAGTGCATGCTATCAACAAATTCCATCACTACATCACTGGGTACCAAGTATTTGTACACACTAACCATGCTACAATTCGATTTTTAATGAACAAGCCTGTTACTAACGTTAGAGTTACATGATGGTTACTGTTGTTACAAGAATTTGATATTACTATTTTAGATAAACCCGGGAAAGATAACGTAGTTGCTGATTTCCTTTCTAGATTAACTATAGGTGATGACTGCACTGCCACTGAGGATTCTTTTCCAAATGAATATATTTTTGCCATCTCTACTCACTCACCATGGTATGCATATATAGCTAACTATATTACTACAGGAAAATTCCCACACCAATTGTCTTCCAAGGAAAGAAGGAATATTATACAACATAGTGATACCTACTCCTGGATAAAAGGAAATCTCTATCACACCGGGCCAGCTTTTCAGATTAGGCGATGTGTTAGAGAAGATGAGGTATTTGAGATCTTGAAGGCTTGTCATGAGGAACCTTGTGGAGGACACTTTGCTGATAAGAGGAAAGGACATAAAGTACTGTAAACATGGTACTACTGGCCAACTATATTCCAGGATGCCAAGAAGTTTGTGAAAGGATGTTATAGCTGTCAAAGGATGGGCCAGCCTCTGAAATTAGATGAGATGTTGTTACAGCCTCAGATAGTGATAGAACCGTTTGAGAAATAGGCCCTAGACTTTGTGGGGCCAATTAATCCTTTATCACAGCAAAAATCATACATGTTGGTCTGCACCGATTATGTCACAAAATGGGTCACAACAAAGGCACTAACTAGAGCAAGAGAGCAGATTGTTTCATACTTCCTGTTTCAAGATATTTTTTTCACTTCGGGATACCCAAAGAGATAGTGATAGATGGGGGCCTTAGTTCACATCTCATTTGATCAAGAAGTTGGTTGAAAAGTATGGAATTCATCACAGAATCACTACACCATATCACCCACAAGCAAATGGTCAAGTAGAAAGCACCAATAAAGTCATTGAGGGAATCTTAACAAAGACAGTAGCCAACCACCGAAGAAATTGGGCCGAGAAACTTCCAGAGGTACTGTGGGCTTATAGGACTACATGGAGGAATACTACAGGCTTCTCACCATATGAATTGGTGTATGGTAAGAATCCCTTATTCCCCATAAAATTTGAAATAAAGACATTAAGAACAACATTGCAGGTCGATCTGGATTTGAGTACAGCACAAACTCAAAGGCTGAACTAGCTCAATGAGTTGGAAGAGAAACGACTGGCTGCCATTCAACAGATAGAGATCATTCAGCAACAAAGAGCCAGATTGCATGATGGGTTTATTAAGGAGAAAAATTTCTAGAAAGGAGACTGAGCTATTTTGTATGCTTCAAGGTTCAAAGATTTCAAAGGCGAGCAATGCACCAGATGGCTAGGTCCTTACGAAGTGGATACGATATTTGACAATGGGATTGTACAATTGCTCACCATTGACAATGCTAAGATGTTGTTACTAGTTAATGGGCACCGTATAAGGTTATATCATCAACCCGCTTCGAAGGAATCATTTGTCAACATTGTCGCAGACTCTGATCTTCATGTTACGAAAACAGGGGAACATTCTCCTGTGCAGCCTAAAAAACTGAAATTCCAATAAGTGCAACAGTTGAAAACCACCTTTGTGGTAGCTGTTAAACCTACTTACAAAAAATAAATAAAAAAACAAAAATAAAAATAAAAAAATAAAAACAAAAACAAAAACAAATCTAACTGTGAAAACCCCTTTCCAGGGCATAGTCAGACAGTCATTAACAGTTGAAAACCACTCTTGTGGTGGTTGTTACACCCATGTTTTTCTTCCTGAAACATCATCTTCCCTTTCTGATCTATTTTATAGGATGATGGTATTCATGTAATTTCCTTTTTTGTACCAATTTCTCCTTATTATTATGTTTGGGTTGTCTTGGTTGTTACACATGTAACAGCCGATAGCCACGAATACTGTTTTTTATGATTCATTCCATAAACAGAAATAACTGTGCTGGCCAAACACAAAAACACGAGCGCTGAAAGTAGGACGCCACCAATTCGAAATCTTCCTCCACGCCACCTCAGGTATGTCATTAAAAAGGTAAATGTTGTCATTCATGATTCGATGATTAATTGGCAGAAGTAATGATCTTCCTGTGACGGTCGTGGGCGGTCGTCACCATTAAGGTGGGGGAGGGGATATGTCTTGAAATCATTGCAAAAATCCATAATCATAAACATCTATCAAATCCACATGCACCTAATTAATAACAAAATTTCCAATGATGACCGAATCCGGTTGGAAAAGAGCGTGTGCACTAAATCCCATTAATTTCCATAATGAGCCATTTATGAATATTAGTGTGAGGTATGATTCGGTAAATCCGTAAAATCTGTCACTTGCCATCAAACTCCTCGACTGAAACCTTGCATCCTCATTCTAAACTCATCGATTTGGATAAGCATAGACACCGAGAAGCAGTGAATTTAGAAACATAATGATGTTATAGTGGGGCTGAATAGCAAATAAGCGAATTCAGAAACGCAGTGATATTACAGTGGGGCTGAACAGCAAGAAGAAAATTTAGAAACAAACACCAGAGATGGGTGGAGCAGTGGTCAAGCACGAGCCGGATTCTATGGACTTCTTGCAGAATTTTCTAGAAGCCTACCATATATTCAGAGATGTCAGGTGGATTGAGTTTTTCCAGAAGCTTGAAGGCTCAGGCGAGGCGGTGGCTATTGAATTTGCTTAGAACTTGAGCAATAATCAAACATGAGTAAGGGGCATGCAAGTGGAGGTGACTGAAGAGGTAATTGCCCGGGTAACTTCATTACCAGTAGAGGGGCAAATGTGGTTTAACAGAAAAATCAATGACCCCTCCTTGAAAGAAGACTTCCTAGTAGGGGAAGAAAAACTAGAGAAGAAAGGGAGAGGAATTGACAGATTCTCACTTCCTCATCCTTGGGAAGATGTTACCCTAGGTTTAATTAAATGTATCACTTGTGAGGGAAGATCCACGATAGTGTTCAACTATCACTTTCCTCTGCTTAATCACCTTTGGCACCAACAAAGAATTAATCTTCCATTCTATTTGTTAGGGAACATCAAGCATATGGCGGTAGTAGTAAAAAAAGCAACACACCTAGAGGCAGGTGTGACTAATCACGGACTCATCAAGCTAATCGTGCTGGATGCTTTAGGCCAACAAGGAAAAACTTGGGAATAATTTAAGAGAAAGAGTTCGAGGAAAAGCTGGGGGAATCAGACCACGACTTCAGGAGGAAGTGAGGCAGAAGTGGAAACCCAAACTTGGCCTGTTGGAGTTATGATTAGGAAAGAGCCTATTGATGAGCCAATTGGGGACAGAAGGCCAAAACAAAGAGTGAAAGTTAGCATACCTGCAAAACCTTTGCCTACAACCGGAAAGCAAACAAAAGCATAATTTTTAGAAGAAGAAAGGCAACCCTCCTCATCAGGTAAGGACAAAACCAATGTCCTGTTTTTAGAAATCGATAATTTAGGAAAGGAAAATGAAGAATTAAAGTAGAAATTATTTGAGGGGAAGAAAATCCCGGTGGCTGCATGCATGAAATGTTTTCAAGGCTTAAACAACATCAGGATATAAGGTATGTAGAGAAAATATCAGCCCAATGGAAACAGAAACAGAACATTAGGAGGTTGTTACAAAAGAACCTTCTGATGATATTGTTGTTACATAAGAATCAGCAGTTAAAACATAGCCTCCTGTAATAATTGACCTAGAATCCGACCCACAAGAACCTGTGGAGGCCACTCCTATTGTAGAAGAAACAACAATGGACACAGAGGCTACTCTAGGTGGAAACAAAGGGGTTGGCACACAAGAACCCACCGAGGATGCTGCTGTTACATAAGAACTAGCAGCAGAGGTGGAACAACCCCACGTAGCAGAGACTGGTACACCCATTTTTGATGTGGATATTGAATGCAGAAGAAGTTAGAGTCCCATTTCGGGATGAATTTCTAAGAAAATCTTGTTAATTTCTGAATTATAGAAGTGGAAACATGAAGCAATCTCCCTTCGGGAGGGGACGATTTTACTAAAGGAACATCAAAGATACATAGACACCTTGCATGAAAGGTGGATGAAAGAAGAGTTGAATAAAGGATGGGAGAATTATAAGAAGAATGAAGCTCTGAAGAAACAAGAGGAACAACTGCTGCTGTTACAGTAGCAGGTTCAGGACCTCACCATAGACAAGCAAAAACTTCATGACCTCGCCCCTAATTTATTGGGTTGTAAGGCAACCTTATCCATCCTAACCTATTTTTCTATGGGAATGTTACTTCTTGTTTCAGATGAAAGCCATTATGGATGATAGACCTTATTTATGTTCTTCCACTTGTACATTTCTAGATTTTTTTCGTGCCTCCGATTTTGATGAGAAAAGTTTGTTGTGTGAGTTATTATTACACAATATTATTTGTGAATATGTGAGTATGCAGATGGTTGTGACATCATTCTCCTATATGGGAGATCTTCAATTGAGAGCTTTTGTGTCCTTCACGAAGAATCATATTTAATGGCATTTGGCCATTAAATCTATGAAGACTAATGAGGAGAAGATGACATTGTGAGTTCGGGCAGCATCAGGACAGGCTGCCGAGTTGAGACAAGAATTCAGCAGAATGCTAAGTAACCCTGGCATGAAATATCCAGTTGCCACTTATAGAAGAATAATTATGAACTTCTGCCTCAATCAGTTCTCAATGATGAAGAGCCAAGATTTGACAAGGTGCCTGAAATGCACGGAAGCCAGCAGTGCTGAGCTATTGAAGGGGGATCCATTCTCACTCTAGAATTTCATGGTGGTTGTTACACATGTACTAGCTTGTGCACAGATTGTACAATCCCTTGGTGCTTTGTGGTTGGGATTGAGATTCAAGTTTCCTTTGATCTGGATGCCAATTGAGGATTACCAGCTCAATTATGAATTAATTAAGTATGAGTCAGAATCCTGGGTACGGCAGTTGATGGCCAATTAGGGATAGAGATCTGCAGATGAAGATACAGCTGGTACTTATGATCTCACCGACTTGCACCAGAGATATTCCCATGAGATATGAGTTTGCATGAGGACATGCAAGTATTCTAGTTGGGGGGAGATATTGGGTGCCAGTTTTGTACACTTTTCCTACCTTTGTTTTCCCTCTTTTTCCTCTTAACTATAACCAATGGGAGTATCTTTGCCTCTTTCTCCTACCTTTATACCCTAACTTGTGTTGTTTCACCTTGTTTTTATTACTTTTCCAATTCACCAATTATTATGATATATTGTACCTTTTTATGACTAATTGATGGTGAATGTTTGGAGAATATTGATGGTCTTTGTGTTGTCTTTTCATATGTCATTTATAGCACCAAAAATCCTGAGCATGAAGTTCACAGGAGCATTTAAGAGGGTGTTGTTACAACAAAGCAATGCTATTACACCTTGTTGTTACAAACCTGTCGGCAAACTGCTATTACACTTTTCTATTACAGACCCGCTAGAGAACTGTTGATACAGTTGTACCGTTGACTGATCTCGTCAACACTTGTTGATGATCTGTCCTCTAGCTGTACACTACAACTGTGATTCTTTTACGATAGCTGTAGAAGTTGTTTAGCATTGTATTTCTGGGATAATAACCTAAGGGCAGTTTTGATTGTAATCTATAATTTTCTAGTCATAACTTTATTAGGAAGTGGTTATAACTATATGTGTTCTATTTCGATCAGCATGAGAATCATAATATTATCATGATTGATCTATCCCTTGATTTTCTGATGTAACCACTATATAGTTCTCCGGCCCAAAGGTCGAAAGGTTAGCAGAGAACAACGTTATTTTGGCTCTGTAATTGTGTTCATATTAATACAGATTATCCTGTTATTGTTGTTACATGCATTATTCAATTTAGTTTCCATTAAGTTATTCCTCTACCTACACCCTGCTAGGGAGGAAGAGCCCTCCATAGCAGGGATTGTAGTGATTAAAGTAGTTGTTTGTATGTAATTGTATTTTAGTTTATGTATCAATAGAGTGATGTTGTTGTTGTTCAGTTGTGAATATATATACTTCAATTTCAATACTTTGTATGTTGTTACACATATGATATTAGAGACACCAGCTGGTTACTTGTTGTGTGGCGATGTGTGATTCCAGTCTTGTAGATCCTTTTAATTCTGCATGAGTGATTTACTTCTAGCATTTACTTCAGCAACGATTTCTTTTCTTTGAAATTTATTCTGGTTGGTGTATCAGCACAGACAATGCCACTGTCATTGGAATAAACAGATGTCCATGGATTGATAATTAATGTGTGTTGTTTAGTCATTTAACAGTGATTTACAGAGTCCAACAACAGGGTGTTTTCAGTTTTGTCAAAGATTGCAAGGATGCCATGTACATGTTTCTAAAGAATTTGCCCTAAATTTCAATGGAACAACTACAAAAGTTGGAATGTTGAATCTCACCATAACACCAAAGACCATTGCAGCAGCAACAGGGATTCGAAGAGGACAAGAAATATGGTTCAAAGGTTTCAAATTCAACATGGAGGAATGAAGAATTTATCAAGCCTGAAAATAGTGAGGTTGACCTTACAAATTCCATTCCAAGGAGATGCATGAAATATAATTTCTCAAAGCTACTGCTTATCATTCATAAATATTTCACTTGTGAAGGGAGATATCATAAAGTTTATTATTACCACTTCAAGATTCTTCTACATTTTGTTGGTAAGATATCTCTTGATCTACCTTTTTATTTACACAAAAGCTTAGCAAAAATGGCAGATAAGTTCAAGCTAAATCTAAAGGAAGTGAAACCTCACTTTTTCATCATGGGTTAATAAAATTGTTGGTTTTAGATGAGTTACAAAGACTAGGCAGAGACTAGTCTTCTTTTCTGTTTGTTTGTGGTTTTGAAATGGATACCATTAACCCTAAAAGAAATCCTAAATCTAGAGGTATACCATCACCTTTGGTGGCATAAAAATCACTTTTAGTGACAGAACAAAGTGAACTAGTAGGGGCAGAGCAAAGTAAACTAGTAATGATGGAGACAGAGCAGTTGAATAAATTTGATACACGTATTGTTTCACCTTCAAAATAAAAGTCAACAATGAACAAACCTGCAAAACAAGAGCCAACTGTGAGTAAACAAGGCAGAAAAAGGATTACAAGGAGCCAAACAATGACTAAAGGCAATTTAGAAGACATATTACATGCTATTGATATTGAAGAGACTCCTATAGTCTAGGCTGAGGATATAGATGAGGGTGGAAAGAAGATCAAGAAAGCTAAATCAACAAAGAAGTTAGAGTTTGAAGGTGAGGATGCAGGTTTTATGTTTCAGGCTAGGAAACCCCTGACAAGACATGCTAGAAAACTTTTGAAAAGCAGTAAAGAAGTTCATCTAGTCACTGACACTGTCCAACCACCAAAAAGCATTATTGACCTTTCATCACCTGCAAAAGAAGATCCAATCAGCAAGCAAAAGAAAGGAAAGGAGAAAGTAATTGAAAAAATAGAGTTTGAAGTCCTTGAGGAACAATTGAGATTAGCTACTCATGAAATAGTAGTCTTGAAGAAGGAGGTAAGGAAACATAATGTTTAGAAGGTGCAGTTTGAGAAGATGAAAGAGGTTTGGGAAGAGCAGGTTGACAGTGTATCAAAGACCTTAGATAACACACAACAATTAATCAAATGGACTATGCCATCGAGGAAAGAGGTGAAGCATGCCAGAAGAGTGAACCTGCACTTGAAATATAGTAACATAAAGCTGAAAAACCAAGTTAAAGACCTCCAAGAGCAGTTAGAATTGATCCATGAGGAGTTGGAGAAGAAAGGTGTTACACAGCAATTTGTCACCGTCCCTGCAATCCCCATCCCGCACATTGGAGGGCTCATTCCGTGACCTGTGAGCAGAGACAAGACTTGAAAATACTTTCATTGCATCCCTCTAAAGATGAGCTTTCATTGCCTTGAAGACATCTCCCTGCAAAAAACCCTAAAAATAGCTCTTTTTCCATTGGCACGGTTCCACAGTTCAACCCTCGCGCCAAGGGGGCAAATCCTCCAAAGAGGGCGCGCCAATTGGCGCTCTGTCATAGAGCCGCACCTGTGCCAACTATATTAAGAGGTGTTTTTTAAAAATAAAAGGCGGAAGTTTCGTCCTAACAAATTCCTGGACTGATATCTATCTTGAGTTGGGAGGTTTGGCTACGGATTTCCATAGAGAGGAGGTGGTTTTCCACCTCTCATGGAAGCTTCCTTGATGATAGGGCCAATCCCATAATTATAGGGATCCCAATTCCCCTTCCTCCATCTATAAAAGCTTGCTCATCTCCCTTGCAAGCTAATCTCCAAGTTCCCAAGAGCTTTCACATCCTTATGCTGCAAGAGCCTTCTTGATTCCCTAAGGCCAAATCCAAGCAAGGAGACTATTGCCAAATATCCGGAGAGAGAGGCTTGTCCCATTCTTAACAGGCTTTATTGAGACATGTTTTGCTGACGACCCGCCAAAGGAGAATGCTGCGTCGAAGCTATGGTTGTATTCTTCTTTTGACTCATTAATGATAAGCGACTATTGGTTATGGTTCCACTCTTGTTCTTGATCATGTTCATGAGTTATGTCCTCTTCGACTGACATATAGTTGTATATACTGGATTTTATCCTTGCGTTTGTGTTGTTTCTTGCATGTGCAGGTGTCTGATCACGGAGATCGTGAGGATTGTGATTTGCCAGGGCAAAGGAATGGGAGCACCACCTCTTCTACAAACGACAGCGTTGGATTCCAGGTAAGCCTTCCTCGCAAGTCAGTTTATTTGCAATTAGGAACCTGCACTGTAGCGTGTTTGATTATTGCTAGACCCGATCTGGGTGCAGTGACGATGATGTTGCATGACTAAGGCCTACCTCTACATTTATGAGTTGAATCATGCAACACAAGATTCTATTTGCATAAATTGAGTCCTCATCAGATTCTGGGCATGATTACACGAGAGGAGGCTCTCTCGGGGAGAAAGCCAGATGTGTCACACTTCAAGATTTTTGGAGCCTCTTTATACTTCTATTTCCTTAAATAATGAAGGAAGAAGCTATGGTTGATAGCAGAATTGGGGGTATTTGTGGGTTACACAAAAACTCCCCACAACTACTGTTTTTACATGCCATCGCTCAGAATGACAATTATGCAAAGGGATGTAAAATTTGATGAGGAGAAAATGATGTGGTGCTCTATTGAGAGGGAGATTCATATCCCACCAGGGGAGGCGATTTTAGCTTCAATGGCAGAACCTAAAGAATTTTTGGAGCAACCAAAAATTAAGGAGCAGAGGGTGGAGACAACCACTCAAGCACAACCATCCAGAGAAGGCAGGAAAAGAACCAGGGAAGCAGAGACTTGTGTAGGATGTGAGGGAGAATGTAGGTGCTCCTTAAAATGTGTGTAGGCATAGCGATCAATAGATCGGTACGCTGGATACATGGCTCTAATGACTGAGATTATGGAGATTGGGCCATCCTATTTCAAGGAAGTAGTATAGAAACCTGTATGGGTTGATTCCAAGGTAGAGGAATATGAATCCATTGTAAACAAAAGTGTTTGGGAGGTAGTCCCAAGACCAACAGATAAATCAGTTGTGGGTTTGTGATTGATATTCAAGTTAAAGAAGGTAGTGGACAGAATTATAGTGAAGTATAAGGCTAGATTTGTGGCTAAGGGGTACTTTCAAGTTGAAGGAATTGAATATGAGGAGAAATTTGCTTATGTAGCAAGGTACCCATCCATCAGATCAATTCTTGCTTTGGCTACACAGATGGGAGGGAAGATCCACCAGATGGATGTAAAAACAACATTCCTCAATGGATTTATTGAGGAGGAGGTGTACATCGAGCAACCAGAAGGCTCCAAGACTTTTGATCAAGAGTCTCATGTGTGCAGACTCAAACGAGCATTATATGGTCTCAACCAAGAACCCCGTGCTTGGTACACTGAGATCGATATCTATCTCACCGGTTTGGGCTTCACCAAAAGTGAAGCAGATGAAAACCTCTATCATATCTTGGTAGAAGGTAAATTATTGATTATTGTCTTATATTTTGATGACTTGATTTTAACTAGTGATGAACAACTAATCAGATCTTGCAAGGAGGACCTTGCAAGAGAGTTTGAAATGAAGTAAATGGGTCTCATGCTCTACTTCCTCGGCTTGGAATTATGGAAAGGTGATGGGGAACTGTTTTTCTCTCAAGGCAACTATGCAAATGAGATACTATAGAGGTTCAGCATAGAGATTTGAAAACCCGTGGAGACACCTCTAGAAACCAACTCGAGGAAGGAGAATGACACTTCAGGTGAGGAAGTGGATGCTACTGTTTACCGGAAGTTAGTGCATTCATAGATGTTAGTGGATTCATAGATGTATGTTGTGAACACACAACCAAATATGTTCTATGCAGTCAACCAACTGAGCCAAGACATTCGGCTTAACAAATTATTTTGGAGGGAAACTAAGCATGTTCTATGGTACCTAAGAGGAAATACCCAGCTTGGACTATGGTACAGACGAACATAGGGAGTAAAGCTATGTGGCTTCACAGATGTAGATTTGGAAGGGATTCCATCAGACCGAAATATTACATCAAGTGGAATTTTCGGTGTTGGTTCCGCGATGATTTCTTGGTACAACAGGAAGCAAAGATTTGTGCCACTCAACTTGGGAGAAGAAAAATACATGGATGTAATTCAAGCAACATGTGAGGTGATATGGATGAGAAAGATAATTGTTGCATTATTTGTTTAGAAATTGGATGCAAATATGATATACTATGATAATTAGAGTTGCATCAAGCTCTCTGAATATTATTTTTCTCGATCGATCCAAGCATATATATATTGGTATCACCATTTACAGGACTGTGTTCATAGGCAGATTGTTGCAGTACATTCTGACAGAGGAACAAGATGCTAGATTTTTTACAAAGGCCTTATCAAGAGGGAAGTTTGAGTTCCACAAGTGCAGCATATGGGTGGTTAATAATCCTTTCTTACTGAGAGGGAGTGTTGAAAAATGAAGCAAGAAATTCTCATTTTGATTTTTCCTTGATTAAATTGAGAAAAAACAAATTTCCACATCAGCAAACAACTTGGATGATGTTAACTTATGTGACATGGCTTGTGTCACCCAATTTACTCAGTAAATTTGAGTTGGAGGAGTTAAAGTTCATTTAATCATGTGTGATTACTAATTTGTAGCAATCAAGGTGAGTTATCTAAGGTTGTTTTTAGTTAAACTAGTTCCAATTGTTGCAGGAACTAGTAGACAGTCAATTTGTGCAGTGGGACTTCAGTCAAACTCAGTGATCATCCAATTAACTAATCAATCAACCCAAAATTTGAGGTCCTCGAGCTTGGTGGAGATTATAAGGATGTGTAACATTAGTTGTATACTATTCTTGAGTGTACAAGTGTTGCATGCAGTCGGATAATTAGCCTAAGGAATTGCACAATTAAATTTGAGGAATTTCCTAAATAATAGGGGCCTAATTCCTCAAGGAACTGTGTAAGGAAATAGACCACAAACAGAGGGAGAAATTGACTAAGTCTAGGTTAGGGCATTTTAGTGAGTAGAGGGATAGGTTATGCACTTGCAGGTTGTGTTGAGTTGAGAAAAGCAATTGTAATACATCTCTATTCTTCTGATTTAATGCAAGTAGGCATTGGGATTTTTAGCAATTTTCTTTCCCCGGGAAAAATACTTGTTGCATGTGTGTGATTTCTTATCGCATGTCTGAAAATTTAGTTTTAAATTGTGAATGAATGTCAGGAGAGTAGTAGACTAAGTTTGTGTCTTGTGATTTTAAATAAAATTTCATAAGCAATTACAAATCTACATCGTAATTTCTACAATTGGCGGGTTATTAGTTAATCCAAGATTGTAGTGATGATTTTGGCAATTATAATCACGCATGACAATGGGAAGCGATGTAGAGTCGGGTGGACTGGGAAATGGAAAAATTGATATGGAATCAAAGGATAATCTGGATGCAGGAGCTCTATTTGACTTGGAATCTAAAGGTCTCTTTTCTATTTTTTTTGGGTATATATTTTCGTTATAGCTGAAAAAACTATATAGAAATTTAAGTTTATTTTTCATGGAACTGGTTACACATTGGTTGCCATTTGACTACATCCATAGTTGTGTCTTTCTTATTGATTCTACCATTTTCATTTACAATGTTGGGATGGGTTGCAGGGATTTTGTGCCTCATCTCATAGTTGGATTTGTCGTTACATTTTATTCATACATTCTCATGTCCATAGTGTTGAAGTGCCTAGAATTGGAAGCCTGAAACCACCCCTCCCACATTTACCCAAATTCACAAGCCTGATAGGGTAAACATGAGGTGAAGAGTTACTATGACATGACCAGACCTCCAATTTCTAGTTAAGGAAGTGGAGCCTACAAACTGACCACAAATTGACAACTCACAACATCCCTCAGGGTTACATGACACTCGGGGACCAAAGGACCACCCCAAGTAACCAAACCCTCAAGTTGGGGCTCTTTTTCACTGACCTAGACTCTCAACCACATGAATGACAAGACCTGGATGTGTTGAAGGCCTCCAACCACATGCATGACATTGCCTGAGTGCGATTGAGACCCAACTTGCCCAGTTCAGTGGGTATTTGAGCCAAAATTCTTGGCTAGCCTTAGACCTCCACCCAGAACTGCCTGAGGCTTTCTAGAATGATACATGACATGAAAACTAGGCTAAACATTCAAACTTGAGTCAAAAACTTGAGCTAAACTAGCCAGAACATACTAGACATTTCGTCAACACACATGGCAAACATGTACGCTACAGGTCATGAATGCATATCTGATCATAATAGTATGAGATTCATCTGAGAATCACCAAGAAGGTCTTATTCCCTCTCTACATAGTTGCAACAACACTTATTATTCCATTTATTCATCAACCAACCGATAACTAAATGATTCATGACAAGAGCCATAGATAATACACATCATATAACCAACATATAACCAAAAAATAATCAACATAGAAACCGTGACAACTCATCCATAATAACACTAATATAATCACTACAAATATACATGAATCAAGGTAGAGAAATAACTCTTATTAACATATGAAAATTCCAAAAAATTCAGGGACTTCCACATACCACCCGACCATAGATTAGGTTGAACCAAATCACTCTTTTAGTCAGTCACCCCAATGCCATATTCCAAGCATGAATGTTGGATCTCATGGAATAAACCAAACAATGGCTTCCAGAAGCCAAACCACCTCCACCGTCAACCATAGTGATTCCACCTCCACAATAGGAAATCACTAATCACCAACCAAATCAGTCTCTACCTAAGCTATCTAGGGCTCTAGGAACCAGTATATCAACCCACATCCTTTCAGGGTTCTAGAGCATTTGTCCAACGCAACTCCAAGGACTAGTAACTCAACCCACCAAGGGCTCCAGAGCATTTGAAACCAACCTATGCTCTAGGACTTGTTAGTCACCCCAATTCGTTCTAGGGCTTCCAGATCATTTGTTACACCACATAACCATAAGGAATTATGAGCGCCAATCATAAAAAAATCAAGTGGAAAAACCCACAACACCATAGCTATCTAGGAAATGGCAAGGCAAGGCTAAAACCATTGTCAATCCAGGAAAATCTCCATGCTAATGACATCACATAACTAGAAAATCACATGCATATACCATGCATCTAGAAATCAGCAAGGAAATCACACATGCAACATGTTACCTACAAATAAACCCGATTGTAGTTGTTGATCCAATTGTTCCCTTGCACCTTCCTGCTTTCCTTTTCCTTCTTTATCCAATCCCGGTGAGAACTAGAGTGCTCCAAGAATGATCTAAGTGTGCAAGAGTATGAGAGAATGAGATAATAGAAGCTACATCCACCAAAAATTTTCAAAAAGCTAGCAACTAATCCTCAGAAGCCTTTTTATCATTAAGGCCTCTATTTTCTTCATTTCCCTTCATTTTTCCTTCAATTTCCATCTCATGCGAATTTTTGTCTCTTCGCCTTCATTTTATTGTATTTTCCTTTATTTTCATAAATAAATGTCAATTAATGCCACTTTGCCTTTTCCAATTTCCATAGCCATTAATTAAGCACCAGTGCTACCCATCACTATGTTTTACCCAACATTCAGCTTGAAGTACATGTCCCATGAATTTGGCCTTATTTTTTATTTACATGGGAAATCAACCAGGGGATGTTACAAACCCCTCCCCCTTGGGGGAATATCGTCCTTGGTGTTCAATGACACTTATAAACTAGTAAAACACATTTTTCCCATGGAGCTTTATAACACAACTCGATGTAACATTTACATCATATCATATTTTTGAAACCATGACCATCACATTGCTTATTGGCGCTTTATAACATAGTTCGATGCAATATTTACATACATATGCATATATATAGACATAACCAAAACATAACATCAAACACATATATCATAATACATCCACTTAACCAACGAATAGAGAATGATACTTAACTCACATCTGATCAACCATCTCCCATGTAGATTCATCGGGCCCAAAGTGCTTCCATTGCACTTTAACTTGCTTGATTGATTGATTTCAGAGCATGAGCATATTTCAATGAAAAATGCACTGAGATTTCGGCTGGAATTATCCTTCTAGTTCCACCTGCAATATAGACCAATCAATCACATGATCAACATCCTTCACGTATATTTTAAGCAATGAAACATGGAAAACATCATGGACTTTCATTGTCGTAGGTAGTGTAAGTTAGTAGACCATTGGTCCAATCCTATCAAGGATCTCAAAAGGCCCACAATACTGAGGTTCCAACTTGGCACATGATAAAATCCTCATGCATCTCCACTTGGGATTGATGCGCAAGTACGCATGCTCCCCAAAATGAAACTCCTTAAACACCCTATGCTAATTTCTCTTCTACCTGTCTTGTCCTAACTTTATATTTTTCTTGATGACCTGCATTTCATGTTCCATCTCTACCAACACATTTGGTCCAATCAATACCTTGTTCACTGGATCACTCCAACTGATGGGAGTACTACAACTCCACCCTTAAAGTGCCTCAAACAAAATCATCTTCAAGGAATCATGATACCCATTATTATATGTAAACTCTACTATTGGAAGATACTATTCACATTTTCGTTGTTGATGCATGACATACATACTCAACATGTCCTCAAGAATATTGTTAACCCTATATGTTTGTCCATCTGTCCAAGGATAATAAGTTGTAATGAAGGCCAACTCGATACCCAAACCTGCAAACAACTCTTTCCAAAACCTGGAAATAATCTTGGCATATTTGTCAGATACGATATTCTTAGGAACACCATGCAATCTCACTATCTCTCTGATGAAAATATTAGTTACCTTGCTAGCTAAATTCGTGGACTCAACTACATTGAAATGAGCTACCTTACTAACCTATCAACCTTAACCATAATAGAATCATGTTGCTTCGATGTCCTTAGAAAACCTATAATGAATTCCATGGAAATGACCTCCCATTTCCACTATGGAATCGAAATCGATTGTAATAAACCACCTCAATGTTTACACTCTTCTTTTACTTACTAGTAGTCCAAACATCTCGCAACAAACTCAACCACCTCTTTCTTCAAGTTTGGAAAATGATATAACTTCTTAATTGTTTTCAATGTCTTCTAATATCCTAGGTGACTTGAATACAACTTGACATTAAACTCTCTCAAGATAAGATTCTTGATATCACTGTTATCTGGTACATAAATCTTATTCCTGAATCTAACCAAACCATCGGTTGTGAGATGATAATCCACATCCTAATCACTTGTACCCTACTATTGTAACGTGTGCTTAATCTATTGGTACATGTCATCCCATTGTTCTGCCTGCAAGATCTGCTCCTGAAATTTTGTCCCATATGAACTCATAGTTGTAATGAGATTCACTTTTACTCTTATAATAATAGCATATGCAACCTTGTTCTCTTTTAACTTAATGTACCTAATCTCGCAATCAAACGCACTGAGAGTAGACAACCATCTAGCTTTCCTAACATTTAGATTAGGTTGATCAAATAATTACCTCAACCCACTATGATCACTCATCAAGACAGAGTTCGTGCCAAGAAGATAGTGTCTCCACATCTTCAATGCATGAATGATAGCCGCCAACTCAAGATCGTCTATCACATAATTCTATTGTTCTCAGTCAACTTCCTTGACTCATAGCATACCACTTGTCCTTCTTTCATCAAAACTCCACCAAGTACTCTCTTGCAAGCATTTGTATGTACCACTAACTCTTTATCTGGATATGCAATATTCAAGACTGGAGAATTTGTAAGCAAATTATTCAATTTCTCAAAACTAGCTACACACTCCTCAGTCCATTCAAACTTCTTCCATTTTCTATGCAAGGATGTAATATGATAGGAAATATGTGATAAGTTCCTGATGAACCACCTGTAATAACATCCTAGTCCAGTGAATGATCTGACCTCATTCACATTCCTATGATTTTACCACTCCATGATAGCTTTGATATTTTCTGGGTCCACTGCTATACCTTCTTGGAAACAACATGCCCTGAGTAATGAACTTTTGTCTAAAAGAAACTGCACATACTAAGCTTGGCATACACTTGATGCTCTTTCAACACTCTCAATATTGTTTTTAGGTGTTCTGCATGCTCTTCCTCATTCTCAGAATATATAAATATGTCATCAATGAATATTATCACAAACTTGTCCAAATAAGGACGTAACACATTATTCATCAAACACATGAAAGTAGTTGGAGCATTGGTCAAACCAAAAGGAACCACAACAAACTCATAATGCCCATACCTAGTATGGAAAGAAGTCTTGTATATTTCATCTTCTTTTATGTGTACATGATGCTACCCTAATCTCAAATCAATATTCGAGAACATTGTTTCTCCCTTTAACTCATCAAACAAGTCATCAATCCACGACAAAGGGTACCTATTATTAACGGCGTCACCGTGTTAAATTTCCTGTAATCAATACAGAACCTGCGAGTACCATCCTTATTCTTCACAAAAAATATTGGTGTACTCCAAGGCGACACACTGGGCTTAATGTATCCCTTATGAATCATTTCCTTAAGTTGTAACTTCAATCCCACCTATTCTAGACTTCTCATCCTGTAAGGTGTCCTCGATGTCGTTATTACTCCCGACATAAACTCAATATAAAATTCCACTTCCATATGAGGCAGTAACTCTGAAATATATACTGGAAATACATCTTGAAACTACAACAAATCCAAATACCTCTTCAATACTTCAACATCCTTAACATCCTTCCCTTTGTCACTAGAAATATGAACTGCAAACAATACACATCCTTTTCTGCTACTGTGATTTTCCTGCATAGTTGTAACCATTCTCACTAACGTAGGATTCTTCTTACCCTACAAGATTCTCTTCTCTGCATCATCACCCAAACACTCAATATCCTTATCATAGAAATCTACCTTCATCCTGTGAATGTACAACCAATCCATACCCAACAACATATTGTATGATCCCAATGGAAGCACATTTAGATGTGCTAATGTAGACATACCATTCAACTCAAATGCACAAAATCTTACCCATTAATGAACTATTTTCTTGGTATATGTATCCAACTGCACCAGGAAAGACCCTGCATGCACTTCTTTATTTAAGCAACACTTATCCACCATCTCATGATTGTTATAATTATATTTATATCCAGGGTCAATCAAAATATAAACAGCTTGATCACAAATATTACCTTCCTTCTCGATAATAGATGTTTGATGATTATCCTGCCTATTATCCAATGTTGCATAAATTCGAGGAATTATCTGTCCAACATCTATTTAAAAATGCAACAAGAAGCTTGGATGCAGTTAACTTGTGTGACATGGATTTTGACACTCACTTAGCTTAGGAAATTCGAGTTAGAGGAGTTGGAGTTCAATTAAGCATGTGTGATTGCTAATTTGTAGCAATTAAGGTAATTTATATCCATTTGAGTTTAGTTAAGATAATTCTAACTGTTGGAGGACCTAGTGGAAGGCCAGTTGTGCAATGGGACAACATTCTAACTCAGTGATCATCTAGTTAACTGATCAATCAACCCAAAATATCTGGTGCATGAAGATAATTTGAGTTCCCCAGATGTGATGAAGATTCCAAGGTAGCATAACATCAGTTGTAGACTATT